>CM037633.1:6266121-6304909 GCA_015227895.2 Colaptes auratus
TATTGTAAATAGGTACTCATTTCCAATCCCCTGTGGTACTTTGATTTGCCTTCCATTTTCATCCTTAACTAATTCTTATTAAAAATGTCCTTTGGGATAGGCAGGAGGTAAGCCAATGTGATTGCTGTTTGCCTAACTGTGGCATGAGCAAGTTTATCCAAAACTCTTTCTAATTTTCAGCTTCAATAATGCTTGGATGCTTGTGGCAATAGGCAGGAAAATCAGTGGACATTTTAATAACGATGGGGTAACATCATTAACTGTTACTGGCCCAAATCTCAGACCTCTACTTGTGTCATTCACCTTAAAGAAGAAGTGCCACTTAAAGAAGTTTGTTTGATCTGGCAAGTAATTTTTTTTTGTAATGCACTGCTTATCCTTTTTTTTTTTTGTTGGTTTTAAAAGCACAATCACTAAACTTTGTTTGTAAACCATTGTAACTATTAACCTTTTTTTTTTGTTGTCGTTGTTGTTGTCGTCCTATTGAAAATGTTAAGCAATCGTTTGGGATATTTTTCATCTTTTTGTTAATGCTCTATGTTTGTATTTGGAATATTTGAATGATGACAGATGGTAAAGTAACAAACCCAAGCGTGGGCCATAATCAAAACACTTCTCACTTTCCCTGGATTTACAGAAAGTTACCCATTTTGCCGTGGCCTCTCTCAACATTGGGTGGTGTTAAAGCCGAAACAGAGGCGCCCGTTGCATTGGATTTGCCAAATGATGTCCTCTGTCTGTAGATTTTATGACCTTTTTTGTAATGATTAAAAAAAACCCTTTGTCATTGGTGCTAATGAAAAATGTGTGTTTGTTTATTGACAGCTATCAGGACTAGCCCCAATGGAAAAAAAAAAAAAAGAAAGAAAAAAAAAAGGAAAAAAAAAAAAAAGTGTTTTGGTGTTTACTGAGGACTGAAATTTTTCATTTAGCTACTTTTAAAGAAAGGTTCCATAGAAAGGGTGTGTGCAGTACTAAAGGAACAATCCATGTGATTAATGTTTTCATTATGTTCATGTAAGAAACCTCATATTTTAGCCATAATTTTGCATACTGAGGATTCAATAATCAGAAAAGTAATTTTGTCACATTATTTATTAAAAATGTTCTCAAATACATCACCTTTCTTGTGTTGTTTCTTGTGTTCCCTAAGATGTAATTTTAGGGACAGCTCTGACCTTATTTGGGATTATAAGACTCGGTCTCTTCCACTGAAATCATGCCATTACAGTAGCATGAGCAAAGAGGAGAGCTGGATTCAGCCTAAATTTTACATAATTACAATTGATTGCCTTAAAGATCTGATTTCTGGGTGCTTCATGAACTGTGATAACAAAACATCTCTTAGCCTGCCAATTTCCAGAGAGAGATGAAGAAAAACCTGTAACAACAACAGCATTCACCTCAGGGTGAGATACATTTGTTACAAAGGAAGTAAGATCCAAATATGGGAAGGGAATTAATATTCTGAGTCATCTGTTTGGTGGGGCTAGCACAAATACAAGTTCTCTTACCTGCCTGCTCTCCTCTGCACTGTAAACATTCTGTGATTAGCAGATCCCTGCTGTGGATCACAGTCAAGTACATGATGATCCCTTTTCTGCTCTTGCATTTTTTGTAACCCTTACTCTTACCGGGTTTTGCCCTTCCTGACCCTACCACTGTTATCCCCTGGCTGGACAGACAGCACATCCCATTAAAAAAGCCACTGTATCTCTTATTCAACAGAACCTTTTTGTTTCTTGTCTTTTTGACTGCCATACTTCTCCTTTCCCAAAGTTTTGAATGGTTCAGAGCCAGATCCTGAGGTGTGTAGGGCACTTGCCACAGAAGAGTGCTATAGAGCCTTGATGACTTGATCAGGCATAAGCCTCAAGTATATATATATTTTTAATCATAATTGTGTCTTTGAAACAAATATTAAGATTGTAGAATACTTGAATGTGTAACTTTTCTATGTTGCTTGAGGTGGGGGGTTCAGTGTCTTCAGTCTTCATGCCTGAGTTCAGGCTGCCATGTGTTAGTGCTGCCAGCATAACCCAGACAGGAGCCCGTAGACCAGACTGTGCCACAGGAGACAGCCATCTGGCCTGCACCTTCCTTTGGAGTAGGCAGGAGAGGTTGATTTGATGGGCACAGACTGCTTCAGCAGCTGATTGTCTTTCCTGGCACTTGGAATGGCCTCATGATTTGGGAGCATGCCATTGCCATAGCAGGATGTGAGGAATGAGGTGGATCTCAAAACAGGGTCCCTGAGTATGTCAGCCACTTGGCACAAAAGCTTAAGCCACTGCCAGAAGTGTAGTGGTGTATCACAAACCCAGGAACGAGTTGCAGCTGTAGTGTGTAGACCTCTGTCAGGTGTATCTTTCCAGAAACATTGGTGCTGCATGCCTCAAATAACAGGTACTCATTTAATTCTTTACTGGCACGGTGACATACTGGAAAACATGCATCAGATCCCCAGCTGACATGCATGTCCATCTGTGTGGCTTCACTAGAAGTAAGACTCCAGCTAAAGTTCTGACCTCAAACAGCGGTAAGTGAGAAATCTTGCCCAGTGAGGTCTTCTTTTTCGTTAGGAATTAAAACTTGTTTGATGATCAATGATGTTCCTGAGAAGTTAATGTGATTGCTCTGCAATTGCATTCGGTTGTGATTAGCAGTGTCTTCAGACAATGCATCACAGAGCTGTCACAGAGTTGTTGAACCCACACTGTGTCATCAGTGCATTGTGATCGTAGCAAAAGCACTGTAATGAAGATAAAATACACAATAGCTTGCTCTTCAAATTATAACTCCTATTAATCAGTATTGATACATACTCAACTTGGTCTTTGACATTCATGTGGAATAACACTAGATCATTTATGAATTGCTACTTTACATAAGTAATTGGTCAGTGACTGGAAAGCCCAGACAACGGAAGAAAGTAGTGTTCAGAGGTTTTGATTACAAATGGAGAATACAAGTGGTGTGCTGGAAAATCTGTACCATGCATGTGCTAAATTAATCTAATGGCTGTAGAAGTCTGATTTTTGCTGTCAAATGCTCTGTGAAATCCTGTGTGACTTCTAGTCAAATGACTTTACTCAATATGTACTGGGATACTATGAAATATGTCTAAAAATGTCAAAATCACAGTCTATATTCTCTTGTTCTGTTCCATTCCATTTAGTAGTTAAAATTTTAAATTCCAGAAAATGCCTTGCACATGTTTTAGCATTATATATCAGCTTATGTTCCAAAGAGTACTTTGAAGCATAAATGACAAAATGATTACATTTTAGGGTAGTACAAATGTACCCTGGATCTGTATTTGCAAGTGTTTTAGCTGCCTCTGATTGTGAAACCTAAACGTCGTTTGCCTCAACTCCTGTAATTGTATTTGACCTCCTGTCTTACAGTATCACAGTATTGCCAAGGTTGGAAGAGACCTCAAAGATCATCAAGTCCAACCTGTCACCACAGACATCATGACTAAACCATGGCACCAAGTGCCACGTCCAGTCCCCTCTTGAGCACCTCCAGGGACGGTGACTCCACCACCTCCCTGGGCAGCACATTCCAATGGCTAACGACTCTCTCAGTGAAGAACTTTCTCCTCACCTCCAGCCTAAACTTCCCCTAGCACAGCTTGAGACTGTGTCCACCTTACTTCCTGTGGTGCAGAAGCAGCTACTTGTTAATATACCACCCAAGTTAATTTATTGCTTTAGTTAGTCTGTAAGTTTTACACAAGGTGTTGCTTTTAACATTTCGGGCTTCGGTTTTCTGTAATCTATTATCTTCCCTGAAGATAACTTAAGGAAACTTAAGGAAGAAAGAACTTCCTTAGCAAAAATGTAGGATCTGCCTGGCATAATGTCTCCAACCTTTCTATTCACAGATCCTAAATGATTTTTTTTTGCTGTCAACAGCAGAACTGTCTTTTGAAAACTAAAGCTAGTATATTCCTTAACTGAAGCATTAAAATTAAAGGATCTACTTGCAAGTGCAGAATATATTTTTCTACATTGGTTTTGCTTATGCTACAAATGAAAATTCTTTGTAAATTAAAGTCCTACTGCTTATGTAGGAAAGAAGAATGATAGGATGTTTAGTGTGTACACAGTAAGGCACTGGTATCTGCAGATGCAGGTGTTTGTATGTACACAGTTTTGTATTTGCTGAGATTAAAGTTGGGAACTGAGAGCCTGTTCCAAACATTCAGTTGAAAGGTTTATGGGTGCCTGAAATTTACCCACACACGAGTAACTCTCATTGTTGCCATGGACATGCTTGTCAACATCATCATTTTGTGTTGAACTGTCTGAAAAATTCATAAAACTCTGTGTGAACCTGTGCTAGTTTAACAAGTTTAACACAGCCTGTTTCTGCCAACACAGAAGTGAGGGAAAAACAACACACAAAACCCCCCCTCCACGTCAAGACAAAGAGAGTAGGTAAGAGTTTACTGAATAAATGAGAATACAAATGCACAATTACCTTAGCTTGTTTGCAGAAAAAGCATGGTGGAAAGCAGCAGCAAGCAGAAGCAAGAGAGCTAAAAGCCTAGGCCAGGGAGCTACTCCCCCATCCCTCTTTGTCCCTCTGGCAGATGACAGCCAACACCCCAAACCAGGAATCCAAAAGCAGTAACTGGAAGAGAAGGCCTCTCATTTTACAATCTGAACTTCAAGCCCCATTATACTTTGCTCCAGCCAGCACTTTCATTCTGAAGTTGGCATGAGACAAGATGCTTTTCAGTAACAGCAGCAGACAGAACCATTTACCCAGATACATTTTTCTTTGGGTTTTTTTGTGGGGTTTTTTTGTTTGTTTTCATTTTACTTGGTGATCTTTTTCTGTTGCCTATAAATATATTTTTTACTCAGGATGGTGCATTATTGTGAAGCACTTAGAAGATTAGGAACACCATTTTTTAAGCTATTTCTTTTTATCAAGCCACTGAATTGTAGATTACAAAGATTTGAGATGACACCGTGGAACTGAGGATCACTTTACATGTCTATATTGAGGATGGGAAAAAATTCCATCCTATTCAAAAGGAGGAAAGAAATTGGTGGAACTAGAATCCAGTCTCTATGAAAGCCATGAAGAAAGAAGGCAGACTGGCAAAAAGAAATTGAGGGACATAAAGAAAACGAGCAAACAAACTAAAACCAAAACCTTGAGGAGCTGAAGAATCCAAGAGTCATTGAAACTAATGGCAAAAGTCCTGTTGAACTGTCATGGAAGTGAATTACTTCTTTACAGACTGGCAAACAATAGCTATCACAGTGCAATGAAACCTGGAATAAGAGTTAAATGCTTGCAGAATGCTTGCAGAATGCTTGCAGAATGCTTGCTTCTTGTACTTGCTATATGCCAAATGGTCTCATTCTAACATACTGGTAGTGAAAAGTGGGGGGTTGATTCACCATGGTGTTCAGCTTTCTTGTTGCATGAGATGATGAGGATGTGATCTATTCAGCTCTACTCTTTGTCTGGGAAAAAAGTGGAGTCAGTTGCTTTCCAGACTTTTTCTTTAGACTGTGACAGTCAAAGCTATGATGATCAAAATTAAGTTTTGTTTATTGGTTGGGTTTGTTTGGTTGGTTTTTGGGGCCTAACAGGGACAGTATCAGGAAATGCAGAATAAAACCACGTAGTACCTACTTCTATTCTTCTTGTTTCCCACTAGTCTTAAAAGCCCAAATATGGTTCAAAGTCAGCAGCAAGGGGGAAACAGTAAAGGAGCCCTTATAGAATTTGATGCATAGAAGAACAAAACCAAAAGAAAGCAAAGAACAAACAAAAAAATAAACAAAACAAAACAAACCCAACACAAACCCCACTTTCAGCAAGTGGTTACTAGTAGGATATTCCTGAAGCATTTGTTTGGCAAATAGCCTTTATTACTGCAATATGATTTAGAACTGTATTGAACTGTAAAATTGGCTGGAAAAGACCTTCAAGATCACCTGAGTCCAGCCTTTAACAGATTCAGGGATTTAATATACTCCTGAATAGATGTTTGCTAAAGAAGTTGCACTTCTCTGAGGCGAGCACAGAACAATGCAGTAAAAGCCTATCTAGTAAAAGCCCAAAAACTGGAGCTGACAACTAGGTCCTGCCACAGTCACCTCAGTGTTATGCCAATTCTCTACCCCACTGGTTGCTCAATAACTGCCATCAAAACAAAAAATTCCTTTCCATCACTCTAACTAGCAGATGTTACAAAAGTAGCAGTATTTGATGTTTTAGGCAACTTCAAAAGGTCTCACAGTCCTGAAGCCTTTATTTCTTGGCTACTGGGACTTGGAATAATTGTAGAGATAGTACAATAATGCAAGGTGCTAATGGAGCCTGCTTTATATATCTCTTGTCTTTTTCTTGAGTTAATCTCCTGTGATCCATTTTGGAGGAACATGGATATTATTATACCACTGCTATTGTAGGGTGAATGCTTCATACGGACCTCACAAGAGTCATCATCAGCTTTATGTGTACAAGATGTAAAGGGGAAAACATGATTCATCAACATAAAATTGTTGGCCCTTCTGTGCTTGCATTATGACTTTCTTTTCACTTGCATTTTACTTTTTTCCCTACAAAACCTGTTTGTAGAGTGTACAGGATGAAGATTAACTGTCTAGTTTGCTAACACCCTGCTTGCTGAGCAAGTCCGTGCCTTTGGTGAGTATTTTGCAAATGTTTCTCCTCAGGTGGAATTTTTAATGTGTCCATTAAAACTCTGCACAGTACCATGAAACCCTAACCACATCTTCATTAGGAATGTCATCCTGGAGAAATCACTGTGCCTGGCTAGAATACAGGCAGGTGATAAATCCAGCGTGCATGCTCCTGACACTCTAGCCTGCCTGTGTAGCGGGTTGTACAATTACAACCTTGTCACATTCCTGTGAGACAGGCAATGTTTCTACCCCCAGCTATACAAAACACAAGCTGAAACTAATATCCTCACAGCACTTCTGAGAATTTATCAAAATTACAAAGCCTAGCACAGTGCTGATGTTCATTTTCTGAAGTCTTGCAGTGTTTTCCTGTATTCCACATTGAGTGCCACAAATACATGCTCGGCATGCTGATGCTCTGGGAAGACAGAACCTCATCAACTTCTCACTTACATCCCCATGTACGTATCTACTTCTCTGTCTTTCACAGGGTATGCCCACTGTGCTCCACAAAGGAAAATTTAGGTGGGGCAGCAATGTGAAGCTTTTCTTCAATGTAAGGCAAGGGGGCTGAAAAAGCTGTTTCCAGAATATTAGTCTCAAGCCATGAAAGAAATTCATAGAATCAGTAAGGCTGGAAGAGACCTTAGAGATCATCAAGTCCAACCTGTCACCCAACACCTCATGACTAACTAATCCATGGCTTCAAGTGCCACATCCAGTCCCCTCCTGAACACCTCCAGGGATGGGGACTCCACCACCTCCCTGGGCAGCACATTCCAATGGCCAACAACTCTTTCTGTGAAGAACTTTCTCCTCATCTCAAGCCTAAATTGTGGTATCAAACCCAAAACCATTTCATTCCTCCTAGCAGTTTGTTCTGTTTGTTCTGGTTTTTTTTTTTGTTCTGGAACAAAAATATGAAGTTGAAAAAAGGAGGTGAAAAAGGGGTTGTTAATGTGGGGGGATTTTGTGATTTGTTTTGGGGTTTTTTTTAACCTGGAAAAAAAAAAAGGATAAGTAAACACTTATATTCTTTATTGTTTATGAATGTTTAGGAAACAAATAGCAGGTGCTATTTCCTATTAAGATTGCCATTTTTTTACTATCACAGTAATGATCATAAACCTTTCAAATGAGACATTTCAGCTACATTCATTTACTGCATAACTGAGAGATTAATAAGGCTTTGCCAACAAGATACCAACCAGGACATCTGAGACCCATTTGAAATGTAGTGAAAAAAATCTTTACAGAATATTCTCACTGAAATGACATGAGCTTAACTGTGTTTCCAGCAGGAAGGTGCTACAGGCACTTCTCTCTTGGAGCAGATATGCCTCAGAACGGTCTGAGTCCCCGTGGCAATTAGAATTAAGATACAGTGGGATTAACTTCACGTCTATCAAGCACTCTGAATATGAACATTTCTGCATAAGCTGTAAGCAGTAGCAGCACTTCTGTCAGTTTTGCTTTAGGTTCAGTCAGGATGGTTTCTCAATAGCTTTTGGAGAGCTTTTTATTTAGTTAGTTAACCAGTCCACTGAAGTGCAATAAATCTATACTAAAAGGAAAATAAAGAATAGATGTTTGTGTGGATTCTTTCTTTTTCATTTATTTTGTAATCCATGCTCACTGCTTGCAGGCTTGCTTTCCTGGATGCATGCACACTGTCACTGTGGTTTGACATCATGTGCACACTGGGGAAATACAGATTCCAAGTGCCAGGAAAACACACGTACTAATTTCAGTTGCTTTATACTTCTTGTTGAGGGCAGACTGTGGAGGATGTTAGTCCAGCTAACTGTTGTGGCTGTTGGAATAGTCTGTCAGTGATATAATGACAAAGATTCCAACAAAGTGAATTATTTAATTTATCAAGTTTTAAAGGCATTTATTCAGATATGGCCATTCATTTATAGAAAGGATCAAAGGGAAGCCGAGGGGGGAAAGTATTTTCCCCAAGGATTTGCTGGTTGCGGTACTTCAACAATTGGAAGCAGTTTGTCATTGATTCTGATGATTGCCATCAGACCAACTTTGTGTTGGTATGTTAAAAAATTCTCCAGAAATACTGCAGCTAATGTTGAAAGATGTTTCTATTAAGTAATTATGCAGCTCATTCAACACATCTAGAGAAGCCTTGTCTGGCAATGTTCTGGTTTGTGAAGAAGATCAAAAACTGGAGAGGTGGTAGAGTTTCCTTCTCTGGAAACTTTCAAAACCCACCTGAATATGTTCCTGTTTGGTCTTCCTTAGGTGAACCTGCTTTGGGGGGTTGGACTAGATGATCTGAAGAGGTCCCTTCCAATCCCTACCATTCTGGGATTCAGTGAAAATTTCATCAGACATGACAATAGGCAGCAGGCTTTCACTATCCATTTCCCTATGAGCTTCTTAGAAATATCAATATTCTGCTAATATTAGATCCTCTTTCTTGTAGCTGTGTAAGATATAGCAGGATTTTGATTTAATTTTTCCCTCTCTTAATCTGCAAAGAGCAGAAATGTAAATTTTAAACTCTGTTCAGTTATGAGATAATCTTCATTACAACTGCCATACCTCTGTCTAGATTATAGCCTCACAACAGCAGGATGCTACTTACAGCCTGTCTCGGTTTATCTTGTCAGTTGAGCTGCTTGGCTTCTCTAGAGAAGGCCTCTCTCTTACTGTGTTATTTGTGTGGAGTGTTGCAGGACTGAGCCTAGCATTGCTGCACTGATGTAAATAATACAAAATAATTAGTATTAAAATGTAAGGCCTAATGATACTCTGAAACTATCAGTGGAGCCTCCTGAGGATCAATTTTGGGACAATCCATTAAACTACTTAGTCTGATAATGAAATGTGCTGATCATGAAAGTTGTGAGCCATTCTGTGTAGAGAGGAGGAGTGGGTCACCTTGAGGACTGGAGTGACAGAAATAGGATGAAATTAAGTAGTTCACTGTGCAAGGTTATACATTTGGGAATTAATATGAATGCCTTCTACATGCTGGAAATTCATCAGCTGTAAACAACTATGAGGAAGGAAAATGCCTGAATTTAGTCTGAACAGGAGCCAGCAGCGTGCCCAGGTGGCCTGTATCAGGAATAGTGTGGCCAGCAGGACAAAATAGGTAGTCGTCCTCCTGTATTCATCACTGGTGAGGCCACACCTTGAATACTGTGGTCATTTTGGGGTCTCTCACTACAGGAAAGACACTGAGGTGTTGCAGCAGGTCCAGAGAAGGGCAGTGTGGTAGGGTGAGCAGCAAAGTGTCTAGAGAACAAATCCTATGAGGGAACTGTGGTTATTTAGTCTGGATAAGAGGAGGCTGAGGGAAGACTTTATTGCTCTGTACAGCTACCTGAAAGGAGGTTGCTGTTGATCTGTTCTCCCAAGTAGCATGTGATGGGATGAGAAGAAACAGCCTCAAGGTGCACCAGGGAGGTTCAACAGAGGAACAATTCATCATTGAAAGTGTTGTCAAGCCCTGAAACAGGCTGCCCAGGGAAGCAGTTGAATCATCATCCCTGGAGACATGTAAAAAATGTGTAGGTGTTGTGCTTAAGTCCGTGGTTTAGCAGCAGACTTGGCAGTGTTAGGTTAATGGTTGGACTCATTGTCCTAAAAGCCTTTTCCAGCCTGAACAATTCTATGATTCTGTGTATTTGTTGACCCCAGGAAGTTTTTATAAGCTCACATTGAATTGATGCCAATAAAAACAAAGCAAATAAATGCAAACTTGAGATGTCTCATAAAATATATTTCAAGAAGAGAGGGAAATGCAGATGTCATTGTTTCAGCAGATATAAAAGCACAAATGGGATGCTTTGTCCAGTTCTAGTTGTCCATAAAGCTGATGCTGTGATGAAGTTTATAGAAAATTGGAAGTATCTGTGCTCTATAATCAGATATGCTTTTTGTAAACTGAAGAACTGGGGCAAAGAGATGTTCATTTATGTCATAGTGCAACTGTTTTGATAGCAACTGTTACAGACACACAGAAAAGCAGCTGTTTTCTGTGTTTATACATTGAAAAATTCAGAATAATTTCTATTTAGTCTCTGTAATTTGTCTAAAACTTCAATGAAGTCTCTCTTTTCAGTACCAACCTTGTAGCAGCCGAAGCTGTCAGGAACGTCCTGAAAACCTGAGATGCAACATTTTCCCTGGCAGCGGCTTGTGAAGCAGGATGAAATGATTATCACATTCACTTGCAGAACAAGACCTTAAGGTTAATAGTTCAGTCAGGCTTTCTCATCTAAACCTCAACATAAAGATAGAAAGAGAAAAATGAATTATTTTAGTGGTTTGAGAGAAAAGGCAGAGTGCTGATTTCATGATATAACCTATGGTGGTGGTCAGCTTGGTTTCACTACTCAAACAATTCATTGGATAGACAGAACATGGACTTAATTTTCTGTAATTAATGCATCTTTTGGAGATGGATCTGAAGTTGAATGTTTCACCCTAACAAATCTGAGCTAGAGGTGTCTTAATCTGTTTACAGGTATAGTAGCTGAGAGCATTTGAATTTCTGAGGTAGCACAAAGGGAAAAAAAACAAGGATGTGAAAATAAAAATGTGTGGAGAAGGAAGAAGAAGAGCCCTTCAAAAGTGAAGCTGAAAAAAAGACCCTACTCAATAACATGGTCCAGAAGACTAAAGGAGGACAATTCTGTGAGATAATGGAAGTCACCAAGAAGCTGTGGAGAATAAATACCCTCTAACCAGGTGGCAGATTTTTATGAGATGTAAAGGACCAAGAGTGCCATGGGAGCAGTATCAGCATGGCATGAGGAAAGAAGTCTCCAGATCCAGGGAAGGCTCTGCTGAGCCCTCTGTCTTACAGGCACTACATGGACTTCAGAGTAGAAAACAAATTCCCTCACACAATAGTTTAATGCAGTTAATCAGGCAGCTTGGCTCCTCCTGCAGCTGTGTTAGCCTGGTGCTTATTTTATAGGGTGTTGACTGTCATGATCTCTCCTATGGCTTTTGACAGTGATGTTATTGTACACCAGTTTGTCACATCTGTAGCATGCTTTTTCAGATGAAATCTACCTACAAACACATTCAGGTACCACCCACTGGAAGGCTTCGCTTCTTTGCCTCCACCTCCTGAAATTGCCTTTCATATCCAGCTTGTATCGTTGGAAGGGAATTAGACCCCAAAGGCTCTGAAGCAGATCTCTGGAAAAAGTATTTTCCCTAGCAAGACTTGGAGTAATTGCCTTTCAGCAGCCTCAGCACAGTGCCTGGTTTGGCAATATGACCTTAAACTCCAACCTCTAGCTTTTTATTATCATTTTTGTCATATCTGCTCCTCTGTCATTAAGAGACTTTCCACTTAGACTCTATTCAGCTGGGAGCTTTAAACCCTCTGGCCCATAATTTCCTTTTCTTTTTCTGGCATTTCTTTTTCTCAGTCCTTTCATGAAACTTGTCTGCTGAGTGACATGCCCTCCATAAAACTTAAACCATAATTACTCTAGGATTGCTCATACTTGGCATAAATACTGTACTTGCAAGTATGTAGCTTACAGCAACACGTGTCACATTAAATTGCAAAGCTGCATCTTACGTTGTCCTTCAGGAGAAAGGAAAAAAGTGAAGGAGAAGGCAAATGTCTGAATAAATTTTCATTTAAGCTGCCATGTTTAGGCAACAACCTTCCATAAACTGGGTGTATGGGTTCATCAATGAGGGATACTTTTTGCCTTCTTTTTTAATTTCCAAGATCAATTTTATGCTTTATAGGTAGGACTGAACAGCTGTCCTAATTTTGGTGTTGTGAACTATACCCCATGGGTCTTGTAAGCTCATCACAGCAGACCTGCACCTGTGCTGGGACTGTGTTCTGGGTCCTTGTATGGGAGGAGAAATGACACCTTCCTGATGTGACTCATTTCATCTAAGATACATATCTAAAACAGGTCAAATAAATCATACTCTGACACTGCCTCTTTCTCTGATTGATGGTCTATGCCAGGGGCCCAGGAGGACCAGCTTAGATTTAAGCATGTGCAGCTTAGATTTCAGTATGTGCAGTGCTGATGCCTAAACTTGGGTAAGATTAATTTCATCCCTGTCAGCTTTACTTAAAAAAAACCACAGTTGCAGTGTTAAGATACAAACTTTAATTGTACTACTGAGATAACCATTCACATTATAATGCAAAACACTTCTGTTTTGAGTTTCTCAAGTAGTTCCTTCAAAAGAACTCCTGATTTTTTTATTTCTTCAGCTGCTTATATTGCCTTTATTCTTCTTTGGATAATAAGAATTACTGCTCTGAAAAAAAAAGGTAACAGAAGCATTAGTTTACTGAAAGATA
This sequence comes from Colaptes auratus, assembly GCA_015227895.2. Classification (NCBI taxonomy): domain Eukaryota; kingdom Metazoa; phylum Chordata; class Aves; order Piciformes; family Picidae; genus Colaptes; species Colaptes auratus. The sequence continues at coordinate 6,279,124 of CM037633.1, forward strand.
GAAGTTTTATGGAGCTGTGCTTCTTCAAAGGCAATTTTCTCTTGGAGACTGCTGAAAGGAGTTACTCTGAATCTCTCATTTTTTATCAGTTCTGTTTTGTCACTGTGTGTTAACATAGCAAAAATGAAACATTATTGATTTGAAAGACTCCAACATTCTGTGCATTGGAAGGGCTGTTTTTAAAAATCCTGTCAGTGGAAAATTTTTGAACCACTAACTTTATAAGGAATAAAAACAAACTCAAAAAGGATTTTGTTTTCTGTCTAGCTGTGGATTTCTTTAGACGCTGAAACTTAAAAATGCTGGCTTTGGAAAGTCTACAGTTTGAGCCAAACCCTTCTGGCTTTATGCAAATGCAAGTGCAATTGAGATCTTAATCTTGGTTGGAGGCCTCTAAGCAGTCTTCATTCAGAATCTAGGTCTGCTCAGCTTCCAGACTCCAATGATTTGAAGGCTGTTCAGGTCCATATCACTGTCTTTTGGGCTACCTTTCAAACTGAACTGAGCCATAATCTTTAGTAATGCATAAAAGACGAGAGGGAGACAGGCATCAGCAAGTCCAAATGCTGGATGCTGCACTTTGGTCACAACAACCCCATGTAGTGCTAGAGGCTGGGGTCAGAGTGGCTCGAGGGCAGCCAGACAGAAAGGGACCTGGGGGGTATTAATGGACAGCTGGCTGAACATGAGCCAGCATTGTGCCCAGGTGGCCAAGAATGCCAATGGCATCCGGACCTGGATCAGGAATAGCATGGCCAGCAGGAGCAGGGAAGTCATTGTGCCCCTGTATTCAGCATTGGTCAGGCCACACCTTGAGTACTGTGTCCAGTTCTGGGCCCCTCAATTTAAGAAGGACATTGAGACTCTTGAACGTGTCCAGAGAAGGGCAACAAGGCTGGGGAGAGGCCTTGAGCACAAGCCCTACGAGGAGAGGCTGAGGGAGCTGGGGGTTGTTTAGCCTGGAGAAGAGGAGGCTCAGGGGAGACCTCATTGCTCTCTACAGCTACCTGAAAAGAGGTTATAGCCAGGTGGGGGTTGGTCTCTTCTCCCAGGCAATCAGCACCAGAACAAGAGGACACAGCCTCAAGCTGCACTAGGGGAGGTTTAGGCTCGAGGTGAGGAGAAAGTTCATCACAGAAAGAGTTGTTGGCCATTGGAATGTGCTGCCCAGGGAGGTGGTGGAGTCACCATCCCTGGAGGTGTTCAAGGGGGGATTGGATGGGGCACTTGGTGCCATGGTTTAGTAGCCATGAGGTCTTGGGTGGCAGGTTGGACTTCATGAGCTTTGAGGTCTTTCCCAACCTTACTGATTCTATGATTCTATCTTGAACAGAAAAGCTCTAGAAGTTTGATCGTTTTATTTCTGAAGTACTATGGAGGGTAGCTTCTATCATCTCTTTAGTTAGAATTCAAATCTCAACATAATTTTCATTTTTTCCTGGGAACTCAGAAGTATGACTTTGTTAGCAATCAATGTGAAATTGGCAATTATAAGATTTCTCAATAATGCATAACCCTTTGTGATATAGGCCATAACGTTTTTCATGTTTTGTAATGCTCAGAATATGTTTTCATTAAGAGCTGGAAAATGAGATATTAATGTTACTAAATTTGAATCATGGTCTTACTGTCACATCAAGCTAATTATATGAGAGTACTTCATGAAGAAGTCATCAAAGGTACATAAAAATTAGAGCAGACTCTTTACATATTTCTAGGACAATGCACATATTATGGTATTTTAAGTGTAAATTTCTTTTCATTCTGCACTGAAGGTGATCAAGCTTTTCAGGATATTTCATTATGCTTTTTCTAAACAGCAGATTGAGATTCTCTATATCTCATAGATACACATGAATCTGGTTTGTAAACCTGGATAATGCTACCCATAACAGGTTAGCCCTTTCTATTTTTTAAAACAAATGTAACCTTCATTATAATTCACTTTTCAGGTATTTTCTTCTTGATGCTGGTTTCCTGTCTGAGTCTTGTAATTCACCTCTCACTAATTCCTTATCATACATGACAGCTGAAGGATTAGTGGGTGCTTTTTTTGTACAGTTTTAATATGGCTAATGTAAAGAGACATTTGACACAGAATATGTAAAGAACTGTTTTATTGTTCAGTAGAACATCTTTGCATTAGGGCTGCATCTGGCTGTGATAGATGACCTTTACTTGAATGTAAAAATTAATGTTTTGTCTAAACTATAACACTGATGATTTCTCTGCAAATTACCAGTAGGCTCCTTTGATAAATAGTCACAGCACTTTAACACAGAATGACTTTAAACATCATGGCAGAATATTCATTAATATATTTCAACAGGACATGAGCTTTGCATTTCAATTTTTGTTGGCTGTGGCATGTGGATTCTCTACAAAAGCAGCATTACAGGTGACTTGCTGGAACGTGTCCAGAGAAGGGCAAAGAAGTTGGTGAGGGGTTTGGAACACAAGCCCTATGAGGAGAGGCTGAGGGAGCTGGGGTTGTTAGCCTGGAGAAGAGGAGACTCAGGGGTAACCTCATTGCTCTCTACAACTACCTGAAGGGAGGTTGTAGCCAGGCAGAGGTTGGTCTCTTCTCCCAGGCAGCCAGCACCAGAACAAGAGGACACAGTCTCAGGCTGCACCAGGGGAGGTTTAGGCTGGATGTTAGGAAGAAATTCTATACAGAGAGAGTGATTGCCCATTGGAATGGGCTGCCTGGGGAGGTGGTGGGGTCACCATCATTGGAGGTGTTCAGGAGGAGACTTGATGGGGTGCTTGGTGCCATGGTTTAGCTCTTTAGGTGGGTTGGATTGGTTGATGGGTTGGACGTGATGATCTTGAAGGTCTCTTCCAACCTGGTGGTGTATTGTATTATTGTCCTGAGCATATCTGCAAAATGCATTGACATCTGTAGCTGGAAGCTGCACTAGCAAGAAAGCAGCTCACTTGAAAAAAACCAAAACCTTCCCTGAATCTTTATTTATATGTATAATTATTTATAACAACTAATGTTCAGCACTTAGTAGTTTTCCTTTGCTACCTGGATACTAACTGCACTTCATTTCACACATATTTGCTTTTCTGATTTTAATTATTTTGATCTTTTTTTCTAGTTTGGATATATATATATATTTTGTTAGGTGTTTATCTCATTGTTGATCTTCTCATTACTCATTGTTGTGATTGTTTATTATTTACATTATTTTTCTTTTGTATAGTGTGCAGGCTTTGGTGGCTTTTGCTCTGGGTAGAAAGCTCATCTTTTCTCTCTCAATCTGCCCTGTCTTCCTTGTATCATCAGCCCAAGTTTAATAACTGGATCTCAGTACCCTAGTAGTGTGTATCTTATCTCAATGATTTCCAATGTTTGGGTCATAAAAATAATGGAAACTCTGCGGTAATGTTTACCAGTAGGATAATTCTGATTGAACAGATCTCACTTTGGATCCAAATAACACACAGAAGTCCCTCTTCTCCCCTCACTTCCTCATAATAGTACCTCACACTGCAATTACAGCAAGAATTTACAATGATCATTACTGTTTGACATAAACAAGCCATGGAGCTGGCATTAAGAGAGTAAGATATGCTCTTAGTTCCCAATTCCAGTCACAGCATGGCACTCAGCCTGTGCAAACCAAGTACTATTGATATCTGTATTAATATAATCCTTTTGAGTCAGATGCATAAGTGACAAGTAATCTTTTACTGTTAAGCTTGCTCAGAGTCACTCAGATTTTTACCTAATGGTGAGTAAATATTGCTGTATTAACTTCAAGTTATGCAAGCAGAACGAACTTGTAGCTTCTCTACCACTGTTTGATCCTTGATTTTTTTGTGTGCTCTTCTCTCCATCTGTCAACAAATCTCTTGAGTTCAGAGACTCCCCTGCTCAGACATTGATTGCTTCATGATGGTGTTGGCCCAAGACTCAAGTTACTGGAGCTAAGAGTGTTATCACGTAGTTCAGAATAACATATTCCTCTCTCAAAGGGTTTTGAACAACTAGACCTGTTATCCTGTTTACTTTCTCACTTGTCACCTAGCACAGATAGCAAAGCTAACACAGGAAACAATCTTCTACTTAGTTTCAACAGAATTTCAGCTCCTGTGGCTTATCACTGATTACTGATGGTGATTACTGATGGTGATGGTGATTACTGATACATTTTGACATTATGGTGTTTTTAACTTCTGGGGGGGGTTGGGTGGTTTGTGTTTGGGTTTTTTTAAATTTTTGTTATATTTTTTGTATTTATTGTTATGATTTGATTTTATTTAGTGATAAAGGAATCAAAGTTATTTCATCTGAAGAGGAGGCTGAGAGATGACCTTACCGCTCTCTACTGCTACTTAAAAGGATGTTGTAGTTAGGCCAGTGAGGCCTCTTCTCCCAAGCAATTAACAACAGGACAAGAGGAAATGGCCTCAAGCTGCACCAGAGGATATTTAGATCAGATATTAGGAAGAATGACTTTCCTGAAAGAGTGGTTAGGCATTGGAACATATTGCCCAAGGAAGTGGTGAAGTCACCATCCTTGGAGGTGTTATATAAAAGGAGTAGATGTGGCACTTCAGGACATGGTCTAGTGGTCATGGAGATGTTGGGTAGAAGTTTGAACTTGATCTTGGAGGTCTTTCCAAAACCTCATTGTGGATCAAGCCCTAATGATTCTATGAATGTTTGAAGAATGTCTATGCTACTTTTACTTTTGAGACTTCTGGCACTTTTGTATTAACATAGGTGGATTTGTATATCCTGTTCACTGTATGAAGCTGAAGAGAATCTACTAACATTAATAGAGCTTTCTTAGAAAGAATTGTGTTTGAGCATTTTGAAACACAGGCTTGTTTCGAGCTGCTCCAGGAAAGTGTGATACCCTTTATATATCACAAAAGATAACACAAGGTTAAATGTATGTTTCCAAGTCTGTGGGATTTGAGCCAAATTAATCCCTGGTAATATAGCATAGGAGATTCTGATGGCAATGATGGTGGAGGGTTAGCTACATAAAATAAAAAACAGTAGGGACATCATTTATTGGATTTTTAATGAAAATTCTATTTGCTGCTCTGTTTCATAATTATAAAATGGGCATGAGCTACTGTGCAATCTGATTGTCTGGAAGCCTTACAAACCATGAGTAATCAATGCTCCTCACAACACTGAACTTGCTCGCAGTGAACAGGGTTGATTACAGCTCCAGCCCACAACATCATTGCTTAGTTAGCTGTATAAATGCTTCTGGCTAGCATTTTCTAATGACAATAGGATGCAGTAGTACAAGACTTGTGTGTTGTTGACCTAAGCCTGGTTGTACTGGTGCTGCTTGGCTTGTGTTCCAAGGTTAATAGAGTAGGCATGAATGAATGCAACAAAGCACATGTCCCGTTGCTTAATTAGCATGTTGGAAATATGGAGGTAGCTGTGTGAGGTCCCATTAATGTCACTGAGCATCGTATGGCTGAGTCTGCTTTGTATCATCTCAAATCTTTACCCTACAGTGAGCAACTGAGCCTGATGCTATGACTGTACCAACTTATGTTCGCTCAATCTTCCTGTTTGCTGAGACAGTTCTATGTTTTCTGTGCTATGGTATGTTTTAAGTGATTTAAATTACTGCATCATTAGCAGGATGATGTCACTGTCACCATTTTCAGTATGGATTCTGACTTTCCACTTTTGTGACTCAGCTGTAAAAATTTCCTTCAGGTGCAGGTTTCATGTGTTGTACAAAATATGATCCAGAAATAGCTGTGTAATTTTTCATTTGGTCTTCAGAAAAGCTGAGCTGGCCATGTTCCTTAGGTAGCTGAGCGTTCATCTCATGGCTGGTGATCAAGAAAGAGGGGGTTTGGGTATCTTTGGGTAGTTTTTTCCAGTTTACTTGCAACTTACACACATATGTGTGACAAGCCACTATAAGCTAAGTGCCAGAAAACTGAATGAATTGAAGGGTTCTCCACAACACTTTACATCTCAGTTCCTTTTTAGAACTACTCCTAATGAAATATCTATTACCAAATTTTGGCTTGCAAAATGTTTCTGTGCCCTTAAACATCTTAGCAGCACCGTTAAAGACTCTTTTTGCACACACAGCTGCAATTTCTTCTCTGTTGGAAGAAGGACATGTGAATGTAACCCACACTGAGGCGGGGCTAGGTGGAGGGTGGAAAGGAGGAGGAAAAAAAGTAGGATTGAAGACCTGGTTTTAACTTTGTTTAAGATCCAATTCTTTATTCTGGTAATTGCATGTTAAGAAGTGTGTCTATCATGGAGCAAATGAGGACTGGACAGATTGCAAGCTGTGACATGACTTTCATAAGGGCTCTTTAAAACATATGGAATGGAATGGAATGGAATGGAATGGAATGGAATGGAATGGAATGGAATGGAATTAACCAGGTTGGAAGAGATCTTTGAGATCATTGAGTCCAACCTATCACCCAACACCATCTAATCGACTAAACCATGGCACCAAGCACCCCATCCAGTCTCTTCCTAAACACCTCCAGTGATGGTAACCTCTTTTATCTACTTTAAATCATCAGTCTGTGTTGCTGAACCTTTAAAAGCAGACCATTTCCCCCTTTGTTTCTAGGAGTCACACTTAGTGTATTAAGCCACTGTAAGTATGAGTATATTTTTGGCACAGCTTTAAATTTGTTTACTCTCATTTGTCAGGACTTTTATCTGTCTTAATGTCATTTCTAGTAGCAAATTAACACTAACTGCCTTGTAGCTGGATTTTTCAGGTTCCATGCTGAGCTGAGTAAGTTCTGCTTTCAGGCAAAGCTTTTCCACAGTGACTGACAGGAATGGCTGGTAAGGGAAATTACAAGTCAGTGCTGTAGGAGACCTTAAATTGGTCATACTTATCATTATTTTGGATTACTAATAGTCCAAAGGTTTGTGTTTCACTGCTACACTGATGTGTGGGCTTTGGGGACCTACCACCACTCTGAAATCCCTTAGCAGTACTGCCCTGCATCTACAGCTGAAAGATGTTTCCTTCCTCTGAGGGACAGAGGAGATAAGAGAGTTGAAAATGGTTTATGTGACTCATTATCAACAAGAGAAAATAATGTTTTGTAGTAGCTTAAAAAGTCCCCATAATAACTGGAAGCTTAGTGCAAATTTGTGCAGCAGGAAAAATTTAAGGAGTTTTTCACCTTCATTTGTTTGTTTGTTTGTTTGTTTAAGACAGAACAGCTAGACACTTTAAATCCCAAACAATGAGCCCTAGCTGTTTTGGGGGGGGGGGGTGGGGGTGGTATTTGCAGTAAGCAATGAAACCTAAAGTATCATGAGGGTACAAACCCTAACAAATCAGAACAGTACAACAGGAGATCTGCACTGCGTTTCAGAAGTAAGGCAATCATCACAAAGGATCTCGGTCTCTTCCAGAGCGCTTTGTATCAGCTGTGTAGTACACAGAGGCAAGACCATGACGGACAAGACTCTTACCACATTTAGACATACCTAAAAAATTGGGAAATGAAACTGATTTGCCCTGAAAGATTATCTCTAGAAGTTCTCAAGTCAAAGAAAAGCCACATGCATCTGTCTTTTGTACGGCTCAGGGAACAACTTTGTTGGCAGAGGTGGTGCTTGGGCAAAAGATACAGTCAGTAATACCTTGCTAGCCTATGGGAAGAGGGCCAGCTCTGTTGTCCCATTCTTCCTTAGTTTAGCTCAAGAAAAGCATACATGCACAGCACCATTTAACCATGTAAGAAAACATATGACTTCTGCTTTAAGTATCATTGAGTCAGGAATATTCCATACACATTTTTCATATGCAAACCAACCAAACAAACAAGAGGTCTGGCAAACATGCAATCTAACTATCCTGTAACCATAGGCATCCTTAAAAATTGCAGTCAAATGTTATAGCTAGCCCCTGTCAGATAGAGAAGAGAGATGTTGTAGACTTAATGGCCCATATCTGTATACTTATTTCACAGATATGTAGTTTCTCGTGCTCTGTTTGGCTGGAGAGTCATCTGAATAATGACTGCAGAGCCATTTCTGCCAAACCACAGTGCTTCTGCATCTTCCCTCACACTGCCTCTTCCACACGCGCACACTCCCACTGGTACTGGCTCCTTGCTGATGTGCCCACCCCACATCACTCCTCTGAGCTGACTAACATCCATCATCATGCCTGCACACTTCTTTTGCAGACCTTTAATTATGGAAGAGCCATAGTATGCTATAGCTGTCTAATGGAACAGGAGAGCACTTAAGCTGTCCCCACAAAAAAGCGTAAAGCAGTGTATTGAATAAACAGGCACCAGGAAATTGTCAGAGAAGAAATGAGGTTAAAAATTTTGAAGCAGAGGTTAGTTGCCAGGACATGGCTGGGGGATTTTGATGGTGGTAGGAAGTCAGAGACACGTTAATATTCAATAAGCAATGCAGACATGAAAGAAAGAATAATGTGTTCAGTAGCTACTGAGAAGTTTGGATCCTAGCAAGTCTTCAGTCCAAAATGCATATTTCTCTGATAGGCAGAGGAGGAGGGTGAAGAGTTGCAGTTTGAAGAATATGATAAGTAAGGAGTGCTGGAGATTGCCTCCCCTTTTACCTACCCCAGAATCCAAGGATCATTCTTGCAGTATTGTCTCTGAGTTGTGAAGCACACTGGTTGTCTCCTAAAGAAAGAAATGTCCCTTGTAACACGGAGCCTACAAAGATGTCCCTGTGATGAAAGGGACTCGTTATTTTACATCCTGTCCGGAAAGAAATGGTTTACCTGAACCCTGACATTGTGACAGCTAGCTTAGAACTGGTATTTTAGCTTTATTTCTCCCATTAATCGAGCAACAGCTTTCCACAGACTCATTTCACCTTTGGGTTGCACTTGTTTGTAAGCTATTTATTACACTGACTTTTTGTCCTCCCCGTGCTTTCCCTCCCCTTTGCACTTTAGCTTGCTCCTGTTGGCTTCTGGGGCCAGAGAAAATATCTGTGTCAAAAGAGTAAATTGCTAATCTCAGCTATTACTCTGAGTCCCACTTAAGAAGTGTGAGGTGTCCCTGCCCATGGCAGGGGGGTTGGAACTAGATGATCCTTGCGGTCCCCTCCAACCCTGACTGATTCTATGATTGTATTCTATGATTCTAAGATGATGTAGGATTCCTTGGTCCATGGACTGAAAAGAACCTAGAGGCAATGTGTTGCCAGAAGAAATATAAAGAAACACACATAACTGAGCAGAGTAACAATGTAAGATGAAATAATAGCTGTAAAGCTGGAAGCCTAATTAGTCTCCTGAAAACATTCAATTTTCAGTCATCAGTACGTTGCTAACAACTTTCAATGGAATTTGCTAAAGGAAAGGGTTTGGGGGGGGTTTATGAGTGTGTTGTAACTGGCATGGGGAAGCCTTCCTAGAAGAAATGTTGAGATAAATCAGCTTTGTTATTCTCCCTCTGCTCTCCTCAATCTTTTATGTATTTCACATCTCACATTTTCTTTTCCATAATTCTGTGCCCTTCCTTCTTACTTTTCTTACTAGTCCACATCACAGTCCGTTGTTTCAATTATGAGCCTGGTAAACCCTTTATGCATATAAAATCATATTCAGTACAAATTATTCTGAATTAGAGATGCAGCTATTGATCTCTTAAAAATTGTTTAGATCCTCCAGGTGCCACTATTCTTTTAGTTATCTCTGTGAGGATGAGGGTGTTTAACAGCTCACACATTTAATCATAGCTGACATTATAGCCCAAAAAGGATAGAAAGGAGACATTTTCACTCCAGAGCTAGATATTTTCGTCTCTTTATCTGCATCATTAGCACAATAAGCCATGTGTGCATATACTCCTGTGTGCATGAATAAAGGAACAGAAAGAAAGAAGCACAATGAAAAGATATGCATCCAGATTCTAATGGTATCCTCGTATTGTTGCTGATCAGGAATATTCTCCTGCCTGTGAGTGAAAGGCATGATTTGTGACTTGGATTCCATCCCAGTGGATCAAGACATGCTTGGTAAATCCTGGTATGTCCTCTGGGGCATTTATAGGATTGTGGACTTTTCCAATGTGCCAAGCTGGCTACTGTTGCATGACAAATCATGAAACTCCAACTGTGAAAATTATGGACTCAGTCAAACTGTCAATCCAGTCCTGAAAAACAACTGCTGGTAGAAGTAACCTTAACAAAAATGTCTTCTAAATGGGGTGATATTTCTTACCTACAATAGATGGATTTCAGTAGCAAGATATTCACTAAGCCTCTCCAAGTGACAAAATATGCTAGTCCTAGCAAAAAAAAAAGTGGGCAACACTTGTACTCAGTAGACACAGCGTGATGTAAGGCTCACATTTCTTGATGATTCCTGACTTTTGAGTTCAAAAACCCCTTCAGTTTGTGGTAGAATGAACACTATTATTATGCTGAACTGAATGTACCATTTTCATAATTGAAGCTCTGCAAGAGTCCATGTTCTGTTTGAAATTCAACTTCAATTAACACATCATATTTAATGTTCATGCTCTGCAAAGTTCTTATTAGTGTTTTTCTTTTTCTTACAGATAAAGTTATTTTAAGCACATTCCAGATTTACCAGGACTTCGAGTTAATAAATGCATTTATTTTTAAGAATGTGGCAGTGCAATTGTATGCATATGTTTTTCTATCAATAGGACTGCAGATGAAACCCTACTTTTTAAACAAAGAAAACAAAGTGTAATAGCTATAGTATAACAATTTATAATCTAAAGGAATCATCTTTTGCAGCTTAGAAATCATAGAATCAGTCAGGGTTGGAAGGGACCACAAGGATCATCTAGTTCCAACCCCCCTGCCATGGGCAGGGACACCTCACACTAGATCAGGCTGGCCAGAGCCTCAACCAGCCTGGTCTTAAACACCTTCAGGGACGGGGCCCCAACCACCTCCCTGGACAACCCATTCCAGGGCTTCACCACTCTCACGGTGAAGAACTTCCTCCTCACATCCAGCCTGAATCTCCCCACCTCCAGCTTCATTCCATTCCCCCTAGTCCTATCACTACCTGATAGCCTGAGAAGTCCCTCCCCAGCCTTCTTGTAGGCCCCCTTCAGATACTGGAAGGCCACAATTAGGTCACCTCAGAGCCTTCTCTTCTCCAGACTGAACAGCCCCAACTCCTTCAGTCTGTCCTCACAGGAGAGGTGCTCCAGCCCTCTGCTCATCCTCATGGCCCTTCTCTATACACCTTCCAGCTTCTAATGTATCATTTTAATGTATCAGTGAGAAACTCTAGGTTCAAGATTCAATACACTTAGGTAGTCAATTTCTTTTTTTTTTTCCTAAGTAAAAGAACTTTTAAAAAATTAACAAAGCTTTTATTCCTTTTTTTTTTTTTAATTGAAAGATTTTCTGCAAGGCACACCTAAAAGTTTGGAACACAATCCCTATGAGGAGAGGCTGAGGGAGCTGGGATATCTTAGCCTGGAGAAGAGGAGGCTCAGAGGAGACCTTCTTGCTCTCTACAGCTACCTGAAGGGAGGCTGTAGACAGGCAGGGGTTGTTCTCTTTGCCCAGGCAACCAGCACCAGAACAAGAGGACAAAATGTAGGAGAGGTTTCTAGACAAATATTACTTCACATTCTGTCAGGCCCTTCATAGGTGGAATGGGGCAACTGGGACCTTGCCTAGTACATGTTTAATCTGTAATTATTGCCTCCAATCTTTAGTCCATCTGGCTGCTTTTATTTGCTAGAAAATAAATGGTGGTTTAAATTGCAGAAGAGATACTTTAAAAAAAGGCTAAAGCCTGACAAATATTTGTGACTCCACTGTGTTTTCTACAGAAGATGAATGTTTGGTTAGATTTTCTTTTAACTATTAAAGATGTTATGATTCTATGAATCATCCCTCAGTCTTTCACTGTTTTAATTTCAGAATTGCTTTTATAACCTTGTTGTTCTCAAAATACAGCTGCTTACAATAAAGTTTGAAAAAAGGTACCAGCCTGCCAGAAATAAAACTGCCACAATGTTTGCCATGTCAGAAGACATCCTTCATTAGTACTTGGAGTTGTGAGGGAGGAGCGAAGAAAACAAAAGCTGACTACAAGTGCAGAAGGTTTTAATGCCCTCAGTCATTATCCTACACCAGCCATGCTCATCTAAAGTTGGTGTTGGCCAGCATTCATTAGGGGATGATTTTAAGGCAATACAGTAACAGAAAATGTGGGAAAAACCAAACCAAACCAAACCAAATAATGACAAGGATTTTACTCTTGTGAGGATTCACCTGATAATAATTAGCATCTGGCAGTCCTGTGGAAGCTGGTGCAGGTTTGACATTTGATTCATGCACAGACTTGGTGCTAGTAGTGTTTCTGTAGTACTGCAGCGATGACAGCTGCAGGGGTGAATGTTTTGAGCAAGCTTGAGTCACAGGGAGCTTTGATTCTTCTCTCACAGCCATGCAAAGCATTTTCTGGCCTCAATTCTTTGAACTCGTTGACACAATGCAATAGCAGAGACCACACCCCCTCTCAGCTATGCCTGTGGTCGTGCAGCAGCAGAGGACACCATTTGAATACACACGTACGTTCAGCTCTGGGTTTTATGTTGTACTTGACTCTGGGACCACTTTCAAACTCTCATAAAGCCAAACACCACCTCCTGTAATTTCTCCAACAATGGGCCAGTGCTGGTGGCAGCAGGCAGTGAGCAGTAGTACGGCATACACAGATGGTGGTACTTCTGACAGCGTGGATGCTTCTATTGTTAAAAACTGGTTGTCATTTTTATGCTTGCTGTTAGGAGGCCACTTGTATTCAGAGATTTTTTCTTGTCTTTTGAGGGCCTGTATGAGTACTTGCTTTTGCTTCTTCTTTATTTCTTTGTCTCACTGGAGAGTTCCTGCAGGCAGTGTTCCTCCTTTCTCCTCCCTGTCAGCCCATTTTGAGGAGACAGGAATCCTCAGAGATGCACAGATGCCACACATATACACAGGTAAGGATCCATGCAGGAGACAGAGTACCACAAACCACAGCCTGCCTTTTGGCATAACATGAGGTACCCTCTCAGAGAGCTACCAGCAGTGAATAGAGATGATGTTTCTCCCATTAGAGCTGTGACACAGCATACTGATGACCTCAGTGGAAATGTTTTGATATAGTTTAGGTATGAAGGCACTGATTTATGTTTTTTATAGAGTTTTCATATTCTAAGCAGGGTAATGAGAGAGTAGAACTTTGTTTTTCAGACCCTTATCTGTTTTCCTGAAAATAACTTCTTTGACCAAAGTGCTACAAAGAAAACCTGAAAATTGAATGAGGGCTCAAACCATTTTAGTATACAGCCATGACTTAAGAGTATGAAGCTTTCACTCTGTCACAGTTTGGTCTGTATCCATTTACCTGACTGAGTATAAAATGACAGATGCAGGCTTCTCTAATACATGTGCTCCTGAAAATTCAATAGCAGGAAATCAATAGTGAGAAACAAGTACACGAATTAAGATTCAGCACACAAGCAATTACTTGTGTATTGAACTCTGGAAGGGTGCTAGTCACCTGTAGGAATTAATAGATCTGTAGACAATGTAACTGCTTCGTTTAACTTGCACTTCCCAGGATGGTGTGATGTCCTCTTCACCCCAATCCTAGGAATATCTGAAAAATAATGCCTTAAAAAAACCTACCCTGCATATTTTGGTAGGAAAAAAAGCCCAAAAAAATAGAAAATAGAGAACTATAACAACCAGAGAGATCTGGTTCTCTTAAGAAAGTGAAGTCCTGGAATGGAATCATATCTTGGACATTTTTTAAGGTATGGCATTTAATGCAAGTGGATGGGAGAAGAAAAAAGACCAAAAAACCCTGCAGTCCCACACCTTGGACATTTTAATGGGTCACCAAATGACACTTACAGTCCTCTGGTGGGCAAACTTTGGCTAGCAGTTTTTCATTAGGTTAAACAGAACTTACTGAGGGTGACTTTAGATCAGGCCCCAAATCTACTTTTCCTTCACAGCTATGACCTTTCTTTTCTTTCTTTTTTTTTTTTTTTTTTTCTGTTCAAGAGCCCTGAGAAATTCTTTCACATTAATGTGTGAAATTAATTTTGAATGCCATTAATGATGCAGAGCTGTTTGGACATGCAAGGATTGCTGGAGAAGAAAAACTGTGGCATCTTCGATCGAAAGTACTGCACTGTGAGTTCATAGAGTGCCAGACAAGAGAGAATCTACACAGATGTTCATTTAAGTGGTCTCACCCACAGAGAAAAGCTTGAGTTCGGAGTTTACATCATCCTAGATGTGAAAGTCAATAAAACTTAATCCAAGGAAGCAAAGCCTCATTAGTTATCTCTTTTGTGGTTTTTTTTTCCCCTTCCAGAAAGAGCAATCTTGAGTCAGGTTTTCTGGCTACATTATTTGTTGAAAATAGTAGTCAATAATGTATGATGGTAAAATAATAACAGTACCATAATCACAATAAATTAAACCCAGTATGGTAGTTTTACCTAAATGTTTTTTGGATATGATTGATATAACCCTGTGTTGAAAGACCATATCTAGCTTATGCTTAAATTTAAAGCTTTAATCCTGTCTGTGTTTAGCTCTAAAACACCATAGACTAAATCTCCAACTTCTTATCTTCAAAATATGTCAGCAGCTATGACAAAATGACATCTGTTCTGAAGCTGTAGCAAGAACACCACGTTACTTGACACTCAGTTCATTCCAGGGCGGTACAATGTCTGCCTCCCACATAACAGATGCAGCACTTCCTCTGCTGACTGTACACAATTCAGCTGATAACCATACATAGAACTTAGTTATAGAATAGCATAGCATGGCATAGCATAGCATAGCATAGCATAGCATAGCATAGAATAGAATAGAATAGAATAGAATAGAATAGAATAGAATAGGACCAGGTTGGAAAGACCTTTGAGTTATCAAGTCCAACCTATCACCCAACACCATCTAATCGACTAACCATGGCACCAAGCACCCCATCCAGCCTCTTTCTAAACACCTCCAGTGATGGTGACTCCATCACCTCCCTGGGCAGCACATTCCAATGGGCAATCACTCTTTCTGTGAGAACTCTTCCTAATAATTAGCATTTGCTGCCAGTGAAAAACTTCGGTGTTATATATATATATATATATGTACTGTGTTGTGTTATTATATATATGTTATATTTTATCTGCATTGTCAGAGGAATGTGAGATTTTTTTCCTAAAGTAGGCAGAGCAACACTTTTTGTTTGTTTGTTTTGGTGTTTATATTATTTCCTGAACTTGAAGGTAGGAGAACAGCACAGCAAAAGCACTTGCTATCTCTCCTCACCATTCATTGTGTGCGTTTAGTCTGTCAGAAATGCTCTGCTGCTGCAGTTAATGCTGAGCAGAGATTGTGATTTGGACTGTTGTTCCACCAGACATGGCTGAGGCAAATTAATAGTCTGTTGCTACTGAAAGAGATGTAGGTCCCGGTCCCACTTTCCCTATTCTTCTTGGTAATCCTGACCCTGGGCTCATGCTCCATACCTTGTCTGGGAGATTAACCCCATGGTTTCCTCAGACCCTCTGCATATCTTTGTTAAGGGGCTAAGGGGTAGTGAGTGAAGCTCACCAAAACCTGGGTGGTATCTGGCAAAAGGACGAGTGAGAGCAGGATGAGCCCTTCCCCCATTGAAGCAATATGCTTTTGATGAGCTAAGCTGTTCCTGCAGCTGCCCCCCATTCACTAATGGCACATCTGGCCAACAGTCCCTTCAAATCAGAGCATTGGATGTTTTTTGCTTTATGCAAAATCTGGCAACTCACTACTGCACAGCCCCAGTGGTTCAGCTCCCTGGCAACAACATTCTATAGGTATAGCTAATCCCGTGCCGCTTCTCAGCCATAGTGATACTGTAACCAACAAAGAGTGGTGAGATTTTTTCCCCCTATAAAACCAGCAATGATATTGTAGCCCTTGAAGTGCTATGTGTTGCTTCATAGACATGCATGTTTCTGCATGGACTCCAGCTCTGCTGTTTTTTCTGGTGTTCCCAAGCCCTGAGGCCAAGGCAACGTCAGTCTGTGTCTCTCAAAGACTGGCAGGAGCATCACTTCTGGTCATCCTGTGCAAGGGATTTTTGCTTTTCCAAGCGAGCTTGCAAGACTGGAGCAGCAATCTGTGGCCTCTGGTGCTAATTCCCAAGTGCCACTGCTGTCTGTGACCTTAGGACTACTCATTGTCCTGTTGGGGCTATTAATGGAAATTTCCTAACCTTGAAGTCAAAGTGAAAATCTGTCTTGTACATTCTGGAAGACCTCAGTGCCTCTCACATAAGTGCAGACATTCTTATTTTCTGATTTCTGTCAAACCAGTGTTATCGTCTTGCAACCTATATTTCACCAGTCCCAATTGTAATCTAGCACTGCTAAGTAGGAGAAAGGTCTGGATTTAGAGTGTTTTTCCATGTTACCTATTAGATTTTCAACAGATTCTGTCAAGACATGTAATTTGCTGAAAATTACACAGTTGTGCACACTGTTTCAGGGGTAGTGGGATAGCAAAAAATATCTGTTGAACTGAAGTACTATCTAGTAAGAATATCTGAAGGGGGGTCTAAGTAGTCTGTGACAAGGACATAATTTCTTGCAACAAATATAAAAATGTAAATGGCTACCTGCATGTTCTTTTTTTTCCTAAAAAAAAAAGATCTCCACTAATGGTTCAGTATTTGCTGTAAAATGTCTTCACATTTGAAGATTAATGTAGATTTGAGATTCATGTAGAACCCTGTAGTATTCTTTTTAATGTATTCTTTTATAGTATATAGTATATAGTATTCTTTTTAATGTTTTGTCTTGATTCCATCCCTAATGGACCTCAGATTTGCTTTCAGACCTCTTCATTCCCAATGCCATACAGACATCCAACTTACTCTCCTCAGGAGAATTCATTACCTATTTCATGGTCTCACTCTTGGTGCTACGTAAGACATTCCTGACACGTTGACTGTCAGGAGAAAAGCCAGTATCAGTCATCTGCCCTTGGCTATTTATCATTGTGTGTAGTGAAGAACCTTTATTTATTTATTATTATTTAATAAAAATATTTATTTTAATGATCATGAGGGGTACTGAGTCTCCTTATCCTTGGTGTGTCAACAAGGGGAGGTTTAGACTGGATGTTAGGAGGAAGTTCTTTACAGAGAGAGTGATTGCCCATTGGAATGGGCTGCCCAGGGAGGTGGTGGAGTCACCATCATTGGAGGTATTCAGGAGACTTGATGGGGTACTGGGTGCCATGATCTAGTTGTTTAGGTGGATTGGATTGGTTGATAGGTTGGACACGATGATCTTGAAGGTCTCTTCCAACCTGGATTTATTGTATTACTTAGCTCTTTTAGTCCTTTATGTCTCTTTAATTGCTTGTTGCAATATATTCTATGCCTTTTTCATGGCTTTATTGCATCTTGCAAATTCGGGTGGACCGAGAACTGACATGTTCTTCACCCAGAGATGTATGTTTTCTTCTTTCAAAAGGGTGTCTAGCAATAGGACTAGAGGGAATGGTTTTAAGCTGAGGCAGAATAGGGTTAGACTGGACCTTAGGAAGTTCTTCATCATGAGGGTGGGGGGACTCTCTAATAGGCTGCCCAGGGAAGCTGTGGATGTCTCCTCCCTAGGGGTGCTCAAGCCCAGGCTGGATGAGGCCTTGAGCAGCTGAGTCCAGTTGAGCAGCGTCCCTACCTATGGAGGGGAGGCTGGAGTAGATGGTCTCTAAGGTCCCTT
This sequence comes from Colaptes auratus, assembly GCA_015227895.2. NCBI lineage: Eukaryota > Metazoa > Chordata > Aves > Piciformes > Picidae > Colaptes > Colaptes auratus. Next base: position 6,296,872 of record CM037633.1, read on the forward strand.
CCAACCTAAGGCATTGCAGGATTCTATAATTCTTTGAAATGATTCTGAGTTTTATCTTTTCTCATTTCCAACCTGGACCGCCATGCATACTTGGCCTTAATGGTCATGAACTCTGCCCTTGGTGCATTTAACACATTCCTTCTCTGTCAAAAAAAAATAATGTAGCTCTTTTCTTTTGCTAAGGGTGGGATATTGCCTTGGCATGGGCCTTTTGCAGCAGCATGTGCAATCTTTTGCAGACTCCAACTTTGCACAAGATAAGAGAATTTTTTATCAAATGTCTCTTCGTGTAGCATTTTGGATAACAACCTACTTGCTTTTTTGAGCACTTTCTGTCAACTGCTCCTGGTTGAATCAGTTGGAACAAATTCCTTCTTTGTCAAGTTGGGCCCTTCATTTGGACAAAACTCCAGTTTTATTCCAGGTTCAGTCTACTTTCTTGTTCCTCTGTAATTTTCCTCAACTGAAATGGTTTTTGATGCTTGATTGAGATGTTCATGTGCTTTTAAACAGAGCACCAGTGGGAGAAACAAACAAACAAACAAACCAACCAACCCCAAAAAACCCAACACCATAATTAATTTTGATTACAGACTAAGTCTCATTTATTTGTAACTGAGTTTCATTCTTAGTCTCTTTGGCTTGCATTAAGTAGAAAACGTTTAAGAAAATTCAAGTGCATCAGAAAAGTCATAGCTGTTACCAGAAACAGTGCCACTCATACTGGAGGTTAGAGCCAGTCAACCTGACAAAATCCTGTTGACAGGAAGGCTGTACAGACTTTAACAGGTCAAGAAAATCCAGGAAAGTAAAGAATAAGATTCTTGGGGGATGAAACATGAAAAAATCATGAGAAAAGGTATTTTGTGGCCAGCTGCTGAGGAGCCTTTAGTGTGGGCTGTATCAGTCATTATATATATATTTGAGAGGAACTGGTGGGAGATTTTTGTTCAGTAAAATATCACTTCAGAGAGTGAGTCTTTGCCACCCTGCAACACAGTGTGAATCACTCAGGCTTCCAAAGTATTAGAATTTTTAAACTTTATAATTGCTCTGTATTACAAAGGGAAAAACAAGTATTAATGTTACTTCTACATGGAAGTACATGTTCTAATATTCTACTGTACAGACACCTGAATGCTTTCCTCATGTATAACATACACTCAATGTTGCTACCAAAATAAACGAGTCAGTAATCTCCAAATGGTGTTATAATTTAGGTGTTGTTATAAGGTTAATCAGCTTGCATGACAGAGTTGTAATAAGTGACATTTGGTGTCCTGTAACTGCAGTGCTATTTCCTACTTATTTTGTATTTGTCATATGTATAATGGTTTCTTTTTCTTCTGGACCCTGGATGGGCTGTGTGTGCATAAACCCATTGAAACAGCAGCTCAGGAGAAAAAGTGTCTAAATTAAAGGTATGAATGGAGGATTTCACACAAATACTTGTGTTTATTGAGGGTATTCTTTTTCCTTGAATGGCCTATTAATTCTGAAGGCCAGGAATTTCTTAATCTGAATTATGTGTTATTCATGGCCTCATTTTGTGGTGGGTTTTTTTGGTCATCCTCTTTGTCTGACGCTATTTTAAATAGGGCTTTTAGAAACTGGGTGGATGGCAACAAAAGAATCTGTTTACTTGATCCATTGTTATGGCCTGATTCCACTATACTTACCCTCACTGAGAGCATCCCATTAATCCAAAAAACCTAATTGGCAGACAAATAGTGAATAAGGACTCAAAGAATCCAGTTTTCAGTAATTATTGAAGGAATAAAAACATTTCATTTGTAACTTCTCCTTTACTGTATAATGCCTAGATGTCAGTCCTATGCACTTGACTAAGAAGGATGACCACTGTATACCAGAATAGATGTGATTAGGCAAAAAAGATAACTGATTGAAGATTAGATCTTGTGGTACTGAAGCTGAATGCCTTCATGTGCTAAATACAGCCTAAAGTATTTTCCTCATTCAGTAACTGGAAATATTTATGTAGTAGAAATATTTAAAATAGCATTTATTCTGGTCTTCATGAAAACATATATGGAAAAACCTGATACATTTGAAGTCTCCCCCTCTCTTCAAGAGCTTAGTTTCTTCCAATAAGTTTCTAGGTGTGATAGATGAACTCTTTTACTAAAATTTCTAGTAGAATAGAATAGAATAGAATAGAATAGAATAGAATAGAATAGAATAGAATAGAATTAACCAGGTTGGAAAAGAACTTCAAGATCATCAAGTCCAACCTATCACCCAACACCATCTAATCACCTAAACCATGGCACCAAGTGCCCCATCCAATCTCTTCCTAAACACTTCCAGTGATGGTGACTCCACCACCTCCCTGGGCAGCACATTCCAATGGCCAATCACTCTTTATGAGTAGATCTTCTTCCTAACATCCAGTCTAAACCTCCCTTGGTGCAGCTTGAGACTGTGTCCTCTTGTTCTTTTTGTGGTTGCCTGGGAGGAGACCAACCCCCACCTGTCTACAGCCTCTCTTCAGGTAGTTGCAGACAGCAATAAGGTCTCCTCTGAGCCTACACTTAGCAGTGGAGATAAACGTTTTTGGCATAGCTTTCAGGTTCAAAGTAGAAACAGCAAATTTCAAGTATAAGATGAGTCTAATTATCTGAATCTCAGTTAAATCATGAGACAAAAGATTAGGTGTGTTTGAAACAGCAGGAATGTTACTGCTGGGGAGGGGAGATAAGGTGGAAAAGGTTAGTTCATACCCTCTAGAAGTTAAAGAGATTAGGAGTGCAAGTGAGCATGAGACGGATGGGGAAAGTTTTAAACTAATAACTGTATGGGCTATGAATTTTTAGGATTCAGCAGATTTAAAAACTTTAGTGCCTAAGCTCATGGCTCCAAATGTTTATACATTTCTCTTGAGATCAGGCCTTGGAGATCGCTGAAAGAGTGATTGCTTTGTGGGAAATACTCTCGTGTGCGTCTCTGGGGCTTTCTGTCTTTTAATCATCACCCAAAGTTAATTCTAGTGTGTTCTCATCTTTGCAGAGATTTTCACTACATTGGAATGAGTGTGTTGGACCTCTGGATCCTGACGGCTCTGGTTTGGGGATATTCAGTAGAGTGATTTTAAAGTGTGTCAGCAGGTTTGTAAAAATGTGTGCTGTGGAGTTATTCAGCCCAGGCTCTGACATCCTCCTCCTATACATAACGTGTCAGACCCATGAAGAGCTTGCTGTCTAAAAAGCTGAAGAAGGTAAAATATTGCACTAGTATGACTCAGTTTTCTTTTTCCCTCGTGAGTGAAATGTAGCCTGTGCAATGCAAGATCAGCCAGAGAAATAAAAGCTGGCTCTGAACAAGGTGGCAAGTCAGTGTGGCAGGCTTCCTATGCTCTGCAGATGCAGAAAAGCCACTTCATAATGTAGTAATTACTCAAGGGTGGCATTCCGTGGTGCCTATCATGTAATGACGGCTGTGCTGCATTTGGAACTTTGGCTAAATTGTCTTTAAGTCACAGGGTGTACCTGACAGTGCTCCCTGCTCTTAATTTAGCGTTGTGGCATTCACTCTTTTCATCCTGTAAGGGAGCTCTTTGTCTTGGTAGGACTGATGGCCACTTTTCAATTAAATCCTTCAGCAAAGCACTCTTCTAACAAGAAATAATCAGCCCAAGAGAAAGTCACTTTCACATCTGATGTAAAATGGATTATCTCCATCTGGTTTGGACTCTCCCCTGGTATTTTGTGTCTGACTTCTATATCTGTGTCTGATTTAGAGGATAAACACCCTAGAGCAGTGTTTGCACAGCACCACATGCCATGACAACAGTCAATAAATTATGGAGAAGTGATCACACAGGATTGTTCCCAGCTTCACATCCCTGGTCCCACTATCCACAAATTCCAAGCAGTGCAGAGGAACTGTATTTTCTGAGGGATTCATTGTTCTACTCTTGAACAGATTCTTCTTTGAACTAATAATTTCATGCTAAGGAGCAAAATAACATATCTATTCATAATTTAAAGAGGGTTTTTCATGCTAGTTATTTACTTGTTAATAATTCAGATCTGTTTCAGATGTAAGACAACGGACAGTTGCACAGTCAAACAATAAAAAATATCCATAGCATTTCCCTTGCCCTACCTCAAAGCAAAATTACTTTTTCTCTCTCTCAGTCTCTTTTTCTTTCTTTCTCTCCTTTGCTTTCATTGCACTCCTTTTCTCTGCTCTTTACCCCAAAACCCAAGCTTCTCATGCAGTTTTTCCTCTTCTTGTGAGAGGAACCACAGATCTCCATAATCATTTCCTTCATATTTGAAAATACTTAAGGCATTACTGTAATACAAAAGAAACCCTTAATTGAGTAGCATTTGCCTATTTTAGCCTATTCAATCTCTCCTGTAGAAGCCTGATTATTACACTTTCTGCATTTTCATTGTTCTTCCACAGGCACTAATGAAACACAAATACAGTTGGTTTTGAAAGCAGTGTTTCCATTTAAAGGCCAGGATGCACAGGTCAGTGAGACTCTGTCTCATATGGTATTTTAACCTTTTTTCCATCTTATCTGTTGGGTGTTATGGTAACCTGTTTTGCTTTATTCCATTTCCCTTACAAATGTAAAATAAAATCTAGTAAGAAAAGCTGATTTCCTTACCATCCTTCCCTCCCTAAATAGCAAACAACAACAACAACAAACCCTCTATGTGGATGTTAAAGACTGGCAAATTACTAGGCATGTTGTTTAGTGGGCTATGGTTCCTTTGTGAGATGTATAGATTCCTTAATCACAAGTTAAATCACAGCATTACTGAACTATGCATTCTCTGGTTTTCAAAGGCAGTTGGACTGAATGCATTTCTCCTTACTCTGCAGTTCCTATTAATGTTAACTGGCATATTCTTGTTGCTTCCATTGGAGTCGACTGGATAGACACGTGGGATCCTTTGATAACCTCTTAAAAAGACATCCTTCTGCTTTACATGCACTTTAGAGCTTTAATGATCTCACGACGTTTCTTTTGTGTCTTGGTGGCCAAAATGTTATCTAATACTTCTTGTAAATAATACAAGATAGCTTTTTACTCCGTCAGTGACCTCTGCAGCATGTGCTAAGAGTCTGTTTGAATATACTTTGCCTACAGGGCATTTTGTTGGAGTCAGGGGAAAGCATAGGAAGCAAAGCAGAGCTGCCATTCCCTTGTTTTCTGCGTCTCAGAAACAATGGTGTCTATTCAGCTGCTGGGTAAGACAAAACTCTGAGAGGGAAAGGTGAAAGGAGGAGGAGCCAGTACTGTTATCTTTGCTTTCCAGTTCATCAGTCCAAAGGCGTAGAGGAGCAAGTCATTCTCCTGGGGAGCCTCTGAGCAATCCTTGTTTTGTGGAGATTTTTTATATCTGCTTTCAAAGGCCGCTGTAAATATACCACAATGACTTGTGATGCTGTGTGTGTGTTTGTTCCTACTTCTATTTATAGATACAGTATTTAAGTCTTTGAGTTCTTAACTCACATATGCTAACCAGTTTCTTTGGGTAAATTTCCAGAAAAAACACAAATCAGAGGTTTGGGCTCCTTTTTATAGCTATGTTTTAGGTTGTAGGAAGTGTTAAGCAACTGTTGAATACAGCCTTGCGAAAAACTGTCTGATCCAAAGGTATTCAAGGAGTGGGCTGCAAGGCTTTAAAATTCTAGCTCTGGGAGAGCAGCATTGCACCCTCTGCTTTGCCATCAGACAGCAGCTTTCCACTGCAGCACAACATGCAACAGAGCTGGGCTAAGGGAAAAGCCCCTCCCTTCCCTTCCCTTCCTGAAGGCCTATGGCCCATGTCACTGTGGTGGGATCCAGATGGGAGAGGGTACTTGCCCTCCTCTCTGCTCTTGAGCCTCCTCATGCTCCCACCTCTCCTTGGCCAGTGGCAACAGCAGTTAAGCTGCAGCTTTAGGATCTACTGAGTACATATGGGGACTGTGATCTGTAACATGGAGCTGGTGTCTGTTTTACAGCTGTGGGCAATGGAACAGATTGCTTTTGTAAATTAAATACCAGGAGGTGATCGACATAATTCAGATCCAGGGTCTAATGGAGGGAACTAGAAAGGATGATACCTGCTGTGCTTCCCTTTGCATGCATGTCACGTAAGGGACACTGAACACATGCACGTGGCTTCAGATTCCTGCAGTTCTTGAGCTTTGTTTGATATCAGTAGGAAGTGTGAAAATCTGAAGTAACTGATCATCTGCATGTGTAACATCAGAAAGCAGAGGAGTGAGTTTCCCCTCCGTTTCTCCAAATATAGATTCTGGTCTGTTCCTGCTTACTACAGCTGGCCAGGTAATTTCCATCTCTCTCTCTTTCCATTTTATGTGTCTCTGAGGGTGTCTCAGAAAGAACTGAACCAACTGCATACTGAAGTACTGTCTCTCAGCGTCATTTAAATCTCCTTGTCTCTCTAACCTGCACAATAGCGTGACTATTACATTTAGGACAAATAAGATTACTAACAATATATTCACTACTTCTGACACTTAAGCAATCCTAGTAATCACTGTGTTTTAATAGTTGACAAAATCTACTTGTTGGGATTTTGTTGGTAGATACTTGCATACTTAGGCACCACATTACTGTGAATATTCATTTTGGTTGCATTGCACTACCTCTCAAGGACAAAAAGAGATTACTAAAACAATATTTTATTTCCTACTTTAATGATGAGTACATAGCATTAATTATATTATTAATCTAACTAGAAACTCTTGTTTAAAGCTATTTCAAGCCATTAGTTGCCCTGTTGTAATTGATGGATTACTGCATTACCATTTAATTTAGTATTGTTTTCAGGCATTATTTTGGTTTCATTCAAGGTAATTGTATATCCAAATAAGGAAAGAACTTGCTTCATGAGCATGAGTGATACAAGCCTGGATTCTTCCTGATTTCAAATGTATAAGGGGATGTGATCCATACAGCAATCCTGTACAAGGCCCTCCAGTTGACATTACCTTGCAATTTATGGCAACAAGAAATGAGGGAATGACCAGAAGATTGCATGGCATTTGATTCAGCATTGTGATAGTCTTGCCTGCAAATGGAAATTAACATCAATTATTCAAATCGTTATGCTTTCAACCCTCTTAATTGCAAAGTGTTTTCCACTCAGTGATCAAGCCCAATTCCCTACACATAATAGCAATTATAACTGTGCATCCAGAGGAAAATATACTCTCTTTGGCCCAATTTTCAGCTCTGATATGACCTCTTTATGCTGCTTTTTACACAGAGGGGTTGTTAAGCTGGAGCAACCATTCTTTTTGCATAGAACATATCCTGGGGCTATTGAGAAACATGGACTGTAATCTTCTTTACTGCAACAGCATAAAAGGAGGGGAAACATAATGAGTGGGATTCAGCTGCCTAGATGCAAGTATGTAAAGCGTTTTGAGAGGTGCCCGTAGGTACCTGAGGCACATTTACAAGGGCAGTGGATGTGGTGTAGAGCTGGCGACAGCTGGAGGCGAGGCTGGAGGCAATACTCTAGAGTATCTAAAATAGCTTAGTTGCCTGAATTACCCTGGTTTTAGCCTGGTGACTGGGACCACTCTTCCGAGCTGGGCAGGGCTAAATGTACATTATATTATTCTTGAGGCTGAAAGTTGATTTATGCACTGTATTGCATAAAGACTATGAAAATCTTCTTTCTCTTAGCTTTTCTGTGCAGAAGTGATGATGCTGAGTGGTTAGTCCATAAGGTTTCAGGATTGGAAAATACTGCCCTCTTACTGTAGGGCAGTAATAATGCATAGTGTCTCCAAATGCAAGCAGATCTTTACTAGCAGACAAGGAGCACCAAGGCTTAATATGAAGTACTAGTCGTCCTGGCTAACCAAAAGAATAACTAGATCCTAATGTGTGCCATGTCCCCTTTCCAGGCACCTTCCTGACTGTGTTTCTATAATAGAGAGCAGAAAGACCAGAGAGCAGCAGGTGGTATGTTTGGCATAGACACAGTATCTTGTCTGACACTCATGGACAATGCCATGCCTTTAATAAACAGTTGAT
>CM037633.1:6305409-6354953 GCA_015227895.2 Colaptes auratus
GGAATAGTGTATCCGTTTTAGGTCCCTGCTATTCAGTAAGAGGACCTGCATTACTCAGGACAAAAAAACCTGTCTCCATTTCTCTCCTCCAAATCCTTCCCTGCTTATACCCAGTTACCCCTTTCACCTCCAAAATGCAGGAACTTTGATATTGTTAGAGAAGAATGAATTATTTTTGCAGTTTAAAACAGAAAAAAACCCAACCAAAACCAACAAACAAAACAACACAACCAACCAAACAGTTTTCCACTAAAGCCTTTTAGTCTTACAAACTCATAAGCCCTGGAAAAAAGTAAGAAAAACATCAGCTGTTAAGGCTAAGCAAAGCGCTCTGCCTGTCTGCAATTATGTGGATCTAGAAGGGACTATCTTAATGAAAATTACTGTAAGTCTGCAACAGTATCTAATTCACAACTTCTCTCTTAAGATCTCAGACCAATCCCTTCACCAAGTTCATACACAATATACTCTATATGATGGCATTTGTTTTTCAAGTGTTGATGCTAAATGAAGAAATTCAGAGCTGGATTTGCATCTTAACAAGTGATCTAGACACCCTGGTTCATCCACATTGAATTTGAGTGACTCCCTGTTATGTTGGCTTGGTCTGCATAAAAAAAATCATAATTTTCACAGAATCATAGAACATAAAGGGTTGGAAGGGTCCTTGAAAGATCATCTAGTCTAACCCCCATGCCAGAGCAGGATCACCTAGAATAGCTCACACAGGAACATGTTCTAGCAGGTTTGGAATGTCTCCAGAGAAGGAGGCTCCCCAACCGTGCTTATAAAAGACTGTGTTAATAAAAGTTGCCTGTAAACAGCCAAGGAATTGAATGTATGCATGTTTATGAAATTCCTGCTTGTGGCTGAGATGTTTCTATACAGGGGATAAGGAAGTAAATTCAATTCCTCTCACATTTTGAGGAGAACCCTGCTGACGAGAGAGTGAATGGTCCAAATGTCATTTGGTAAACCACTTGATTCTGCATCAAAACAATTTAGTAGTGTATATACATTTTGGTTTTTTTCAGATCAACTTCTCAAACTGTGTATTTTCAAAAACAGTTAATACTTTGCTAGAAAATAAATAGCTATGTAAGTACAGATCCCAGTTAGAAAGGACATGCAAATACCAATAACTGCTATTCCTTTTTTCCATCATCTCCACATTCTGCACAGTGTGAATCGGGAAAGGACAAGTTATCTCTCATGCTGTTTCCTGTATTTGTATCACTCAGACAACCCCTTGAATATGTCCAATAGCTAATTATACAGCTATAAAGTGATCAGAGTGAATGCCATTGCCAATGCAATTAACATTCTTTATGTGAGATTAACTGGATTTGAGTCACCTGCATAACTTGCTTACAATGTTAATCTCTCAGGAGACAGAGTGCTGCTTGCCCAAGCATGCTAAATAAAGAAGCTTTCTTCATACAGGAGGCCAATTTAATTTCAGAGCTAAATTTGAGAGTAAAGAATGATTATTTTTTTTTTTCTTTTCAAATGGTTTGCTAGAAAATAAAGCCTTGTGGTATAATTCAACGTTGTTACTTTCTCAACACCATTTGGAACACAATATATTTGAGAAACAACAAAGGGTAATAATGAAAATCACAGACACATATACAAAAATTAATATAGCTATTTTATAAGCTTTCACTGAGTAAAGAACATACCCACTTGCCAGACTTTCTCTGCTGAATATGAAAAATCTTTGAAGGGAGCCATAAAATAGGTCATGGTTATATGTCATGTCTACCAGCCATGCTATTACCTTTATAACTACAGAATAAAGTTTGCTTGCAGTTACAAAAGGAGATTGTTAATGCAATCTGGACACACACCTACAATCTGCTACAGTGCTTTAGAGATTTGCTGCAAGAACACAGACAGAACTGATCCTAACCAGAAACACAGGAAAATATTTTCTTTGCTTTGGGTGCTGACACAACTTAACCTCAGAATTCAATTTTTTCTGTTTAACAATTGGTCTGAGTATCACAGTCTATTAGAGAGACTCAGATGACCTTCAGATATATTATTGCCCTTTCTCTGTTCCTGAAGAAGTTAAGCAGCCATATATGGGACCTCAATCTAATTAAAATGATCCTAACTACCTTAATATATTTTCTTGCTGAGACAACTGCTAAAGTGAAGAATTTGAGGGTCTCCATAATGTAGAGGCACTATCTGATTTAGAATGGTTTTCTCTGCTTTGCTGAAGAAAAGGTGTAATCCCTTTAAATGTTTTTGTATTCTAGAAAGAGGCATTAAAACACAAGTTAAAAAGCTTTAGGGAGGGATTTAATAGCAAATATTTTATTTCACTTCATTGTTCTGATGTAAAGGGGGAAAAAGAGGAAACGTTAGAAGTTTCACTTCAGCATGCTGTCAAGAGCACAGATACTTCACTAACTGCAGCATGATCTGGAGGAAGTTAAACTCTGCTGAAAATGAAGATGTGGAAGACAGGATACCAGGATCACACTAAATTTACCTATGTTGGCCAAATAAATGAAAATACAATGGAAAAGCAGATGCTGTTATACTTTAAAACCTTCTTCTACTGCATCATTTTAGTCACTTTTACATTCTTCATTTGACAAATAACCACTTGTGTAGAAATTACAAACTTCTACATTCTAAGCAGTATTCAAGATGAGATGAACTTTCACAGTAAAGGCATGGAGCACTGTCAAGATGCACATGGAAACAAACCAGAATTCTTCTTTATCAGTTGTTAGTGGCTTTCTCTGTGTGAATTCTGGTTTTACTGAGCGTTAGTTACGGACTTTGGAGACCAAATCAGACTGTTTTTCACAGCAGTATAATTATCCTATCCCAGCTTGTCAGTATCTGTGGATAACAAATACTGCAAAGCCAAACAGGTTTTTTTGTTGTTTTGGCTGGGTTTTTTTTTTTTGCAAATGGCCACAAATACAGTGCAAGTGGGAAATACAAGGATTTGAAGAAAATCTAGAGGAGCTTTGCTCTGGAGGACAAAATATGCACGGCCAGTTTCTCTGTCTATATACTTGGGTTTGGTGGGACTGGAAAAGCTTCAAGGACTAATTTCCAGGGTACACTGGGACATGACACTCTGCTGAGGCCTTCCACATAGTCAGAGCTCAAGAAAGTATAAAGGGGAACGTCATCTTTATTGAAGGATTTTGGATTTTTTCTCTCCAACATCATGTCATCACAGTACCCCTTTTCTGGAAGTATGGTATCTCTTTCAGCCTGAAAATGTCTAAAGAACATCAAACACAAATACTTCTTCAAGCATTAGATAAAAATCTCTCTTCATCCCACAGGACCTTATTAGCTGAAAGAAAGGTTCAGGTACCAAAGCTAAAATCAAAGATCAATCCAAAACAATCTTCAGTATGTCTGAATTGACATATCTTTTAAGACATTTTTGTACTCTTCTTAGTTACACTTTATACTCTTCTGAGGCTCTTCTAAATATATCTTTTCCCACTGCTTGATGCCAGTTCCTTGAAGTTGATATATTAAGGCTTTCATTGATTTCACTGAGCTTCAGAATCAATATACAAGATATACCTTTGTACATTCTTTTCAAACATAGGATTTCAAGTCCAAAGGGGAAAAAAAGAGCTTGAAATAGTTAAAACAACTGGAAAAATTCTAGGAGAATGGTGCAGTAGTATGACAGAAGGTTAACATACTCAGTAATTCTTACTTTATTTGATTTCTGGCTCCATATTAAGTATTTACAAACCAAGCTTTCTTGCAAATTGGAATGAAACTGTTTCTGTTTTGCATCTTGCTTTAATTCTCTTCAGCCAAAGGCTATGAGCCCAAACACAAACAGAGCAGCTTAATTTGTATCACTTACAGTTCTGAATTTGGCCTTTAGAATAGTTCATCCATAATAATGAAGTACCATGCTGTTTCTTTTCATGAACATTGAGACTGATGAATTTGTTATTAAATTCCTTTAAAGGCCAAATTACTCTGTGACAGACCCCATCTTCTTCCTTAATTCCAAGATTACACTTTGGAACTCATAAAGGCAAAAACTAGCAATAGTACTTGAAAGGGAAAAACTCAAAAAGTTGTAAGGCATCATTCATTGTCAGTATTCAAAACATAGGAATAGTTTTGGGAAGTATTAGTAATTTAATCAGTTTGGTTTACGCTATTTTACTGGGAAAATTTGGCAATCTTCTGCTAGTAGAAGAATCATGACCTGGGAAATGCAGTCTACACTGACACTAAGAGTATGCTGTCAGCAATGCCTAAATGGGGAAAACTGGGCTTCCTACACTGAGAAGGTTGAAAACACATTACTTGTTTTGTGAAAGTTCTACGTGAAGTATCCATACATATCTCTCAGCATATCCAGCCAAGTGAATGCATTCTTCACACAGGAACTTCTGATTTCTCCTTTAACTGCCCAAGAGTCTTACTTCCTATTTTATTGTTTGTTCATTTGCTGGGTTGTTTGTTGTTGTTTTTTATAAAACTCAGGAAAGGGATCATCTTTGAGGCTAGGCTTGCATGCTGTTCCCCCTGGGACACCAGGTTCACCACACCGAGTCAGTTTTTTCCAGAGGCCATGCCTCAAGCTAAATTCACTGTACAGGGAGCCAAAGATCTACCACAAGTCACATACAGAAACTAACTTCAGGTACTACAGAAAAACTTGCCAAGGCAAAACTAACACGTGGCTGATTCCTGAAAACATTTGTGAACTAATACTAAATGGTTTCTTACCCTACAGATTAGTGTATTTACTAAGGCCTCCTTCACACTACAGAAAGGGTTTAGGGGGTTGTCATTTGAAAAAGGAATACAGACATTAACAAACAGCTAATTAATACATATTCCTCTCCAGAATTAGCAGCAGCAGTGGACTTGCCAGCCACTTTATTAAATTATATAAATCTCTGAGCTCAGATATCTTAATTTTAGTTATATAGTACCTTTGCAAGTATGTTGAAACCAGTTAAAGTTGGGCACATGAACAACATGTAAGTATTATGTTATTTTTAGCATATTCTTCTCAACATTTTCACTATGACCATGTTCCTGAAACCTGTGACAGGTGTATGGTTTTTCCTATACTCAGTAAAGTCAGTCTGAACATCAGCAGCCAGTCTGACACTTCCCAGAATTGTCGGATTTATTTGGTTTATAGTGTGTGCTTAGACTCGCTGGACTGTCCAGTAGGTACTTTGCTTCCTGGAAACATCATGGATAATGCTCTCCAGTGCACTGTGAATGCATCCACTCATCCATGAGCTGCTGCCTAGGGTCAACAAACCAAATGCAACTGCTCTGCTACTTCATTTTGTACAGAGCAGAGAAGGACCAACCTGAACGTGTCCATACAGTGAGCACAATGCACCACCAAAGAGCTTTATGGCAGGTGGCAGCCAGAAAACAGGCATAGGATAGCTGAATTGTCTTGTCCAACAGCAGATCATAACCTGAGTGCCTGCTTCCTGAATGCTATTCCTGTACAGCAAAAAGGAAGATAGGAAGGGAATGCTTAGACAGAAGGGGAATTTTAGATAGAAGATACCCAAATAGGAAAGGAATTTTAAACACCATTTTGTTTAGGCAGCCCAACACAATAATGAGGGATTCAAATATTTAATTTCCTTTGTTGCTGATTTTGTTCACAATTCATACAATAGGCTTAGATTGTATTTTATAAGTTGTTTGCTATGATTAAATTCTTTAGCAAAAAAAAAAAATTCAAATCATAGTATTATAATTGGCTATTTAGTATTTTACAGGCCAAGCAAAACCTAATACTTTTGCTATCTCTGCAGGATCTGAAATTACATGCATCTCTCAGTTTTTATTTCTAGTTCAATGCTTTTTAACAAATTATTTTCTTAAGGATTTCTTAAGGCTTTGTAGTTTAGGACTGCAATCTGCTTGCTATCCACAGGGAGTATTACCAGAGATTATCAGTACTTAAACTGATGAAGAAGATATTTCATGTCTCTTTTACTTCTGTATAAAGGCACAACTTCAATGAATTGGCTGCAGAGGACATAATAATACAATAGAGATGTTTTCTGTGGTTTTCTGCAAGGTATAATAGGTCCATGATTTAAAGGACATATGCTTCCATGAACCCACAAAAGACTAAGCAGAGTGAAAGCCTTTACAAGTCTTGTAATGCTGGAGATCAGCAAATCCTAATCATTCACTCACAGGTCTTGTCTATCGCATTAGGAAGAAGTTCTTCCCCATGAGGGTGGTGAGACACTGGAACAGGTTGCCCAGGGAGGTGGTGGAAGCCTCATCCCTGAAGGTTGGGATGGATGTGGCCAGGCTGGATGTGGCTCTGAACAACCTGGTCTAGTGGAAAGTGTCCCTGCACATGGTAGTGAGGTTTGAACTAGATGATCCTTGAGGTCCCTTCCAACCCTGACAATTCTGTGATCAGAAACTTTTCTAGGCCTTGTGTAAATACCACAATAGTTTTATGGTGCTTTTTTGTTGTTTGTTTGGTTTGGTTTGGTTTGGTTTAAATTGGACAAAGAAACACAGAATTGCACATACATGCAAATACAGAAGGCAAAATGTGTGACTGAACTTTCCATGGCACCATGTTTGGCAGAAGGTAAAAAAATTAAGAGCACCTGCTTCAGATAGGATAAATCTTACTGGAATCACAAGCTGCCCAGTTTGGAATCCCAGCATCAAGGATATCAAAGAGGTGTAGCAGGAAGGAACAGTAACACTGTTTCTCTTTCTCTTTTGTATGCACATATGTGTTTTCTTTAGCAGTGAGGGTATTTTCCTTATTGATTTTCTTTTGCTTGCTCAATACCTCTTGGCTAATTCCTAGAAAACCACAGCTAACTGGAAGTAGAAATGTCATGGCTGCAGAATGTAGCACGGCAGAATTTTGCAGCTTTGCTTCTTATCCATTTGTTGGCAGGATGGATCCAGCTCCAAGTGCAGTATTACTCCATTCTTGCTCTAGACCTTAACCATAGAGGAAATGTTCCTAACTATCTTGCCTTGCTCATCAGGTTAGAAAGCTCTTTCACACAGTAAATCTACTCATTTCAGATTCATTCAGCAGCATGAAAAAAAAATAAACCATGCCCTGTCTAAAAGGATGGAAAACTGCTTCATGCCCTTTAAAAAACAAATGACAAAAGCATCTCTATATATTCAAAAAGCTAATCTTGGGATTTTCTCCAATGACTTTTTACAGATCAACTGAGCTCTTTTGTGCTGTCCTATAAAGGTTTGATTTCACAACCCCACAGGAATAAGGAACTATTTAAATAGGCAATACTGGTCCAAATCTCTGTTAAGCAGGCATTGTCAACTGTATTAAAAGTAGCTTAATTACACTTGGTAATTTTATGAAGGACAGCATTATGTCCTGCATTACCATCTCTGAGCATATGCATATCACTACAGACCTCCAATTAAATTGAAACTAGGTGCTTAGAAGGAAAATGTTTAGCCATCACAGCTCCATGATTATAAATTGTAGTCTTTGGAACCTGGTCTTCTTCAGAAACTGTGAAATGCATCTTAAGCAGAATAATTGTGTTTTGCTGACCTTGATGTGTCTCATATCTTGATGAGTCACACAGGCCAACTCAGTCTATGACATTAGCAGTGAAAGAGAAACAAAAGCTTGAGTCATTTTACCAAAGACAGTCAGCTCTGCAGGATCACTGTCTCGCTCTCCCACCATGTTTGTTCCAACACAAGTGTACATGCCAGCATCGCTTTTTCTTGTATTGGAGATCATCAGCTTCCCACCACGTATCTGTTTCAAAACAAGGAATATCTTTTTAACTTCAGATAAACAAAAGATATAAAAAAAATATGCCCTCACTGGCAGCAACTTCCACAACAAAGGGATTTTAAAGTTTAATTTGTAAATATATGTATAGCTTTAAAATTATAATCCTATATACTTAAATATCATTAAGAAGTTCTAGATCACATTTTATTTTTACTGATTAATTTTAACTGCATTTCAGAGTTGTTGGTTTTTTTGTTTGTTCTTCATTAGATGCTTTACATTTCAAAGATTACATTTCTTGTTGCCTCTTTGGCAATGCAGAGTTCTTGCATTTCTTGCATGAGGACTGACATTTTTCCTAAGAAAAGGGAGGGGATTGGATGTGGCACTTGAAGACATGGTTTAGTAGTCATGAGGTGTTGGGTGACAGGTTGGACTTGATGATCTCTGAGGTCTTCTCCAACCTTATTGATTCTATGATTCTAAGCCCCTATGGGAAAAGCTATAAAGCTGTAAAGTTCTGCTGCACTCAGCTGCAGGGCTTCGGTGTAGGCCTGGTGTCTTTAGGCAACCACCTGAGTTGTACTTACGCTGATCCGCTCTTCCCTGTCATCAATACGGACTTTATCCTTCTTCCAGTAGATGGTAGGCTCTGGGTGTCCGCGGGGCGGCTGGCACTCCAATATGGCAGGCTCTCCAGCTGCCACCACAACGTCGGTAGGATTTTGGCGGAAGTCGTCCCGTAGCACTAATGCAATCAATGAGGGGAAAGAAAGGAAAAATCAATAGAAGTGACAGCACTGAAGTGGGGAGATAGAAGACAACACACAATATTAAACAAACACAAAATTCTCAACCATTACTAGGTGATTATCAGGTTTGGAGCACAAGCCCTATGAGGAGAGGCTGAGGGAGCTGGGGTTGCTTAGCCTGGAGAAGAGGAGGCTCAGGGGAGACCTTATTGCTCTCTACAACTACCTGAAGGGAGGTTGTAGCCAGGTGGGGGTTGGTCTCTTCTCCCAGGTAAACAGCACCAGAACAAGAGGACACAGTCTCAAGCTGCACCAGGGGAGGTTTAGGCTGAATGTTAGGAGAAAGTTCTTCACAGAGAGAGTCATTAACCACTGGAATGTGCTGCCCAGGGAGGCGGTGGAGTCATCCCTGGAGGTGTTCAAAAAAGGATTGGACATGGCACTTGGTGCCATGGTTTAGTAGTCATGAGGTCTTGGGTGATGGGTTGGACTTGATGATCTTTGAGGTCTTTTCCAACCTTGTTGATTCTATGATTCTATTCTATGATATTGTTGTTATTACTGTTATCGTTATCACCAAATACATGCTGAAGTGATCACCAGTTCTGAAAGGTGTCAGAAAACAAGCTGATATTTTCCTTTTATATTTTTCATACTTATATTTTTTGTTATAATATTTCTGCAACTTTGACCAGTACTCTCCTATTACATTGAAAGAAAAGAGCATTTATATCACCGAGCTGTTGGAGAACTAAATTAGGCAACACAGGCCAGCTTCTTATGCAAATCAAGCTTCTATAAAGAAGGATTAGGCCCAACTAGCTGGTTTCAGTATGTTAAAATGATACCCATTTCATTATTCTTCTTCCATGTGTGTCCTACTCTCTAGGTTAATTGACATTCTTATAAACATAAAACTGAAAATAGCTCTAGATGAGCTACTGAAATAGAATTTAGGGCATTTCCCCTCCTTGAATTTCAGCTACGTATGGCTTTCATTACAGCTTTAAAACAGTTCTCACCCTTAATGGAACCAGGGCCCTCTGAGAAATTAGAAAACACTGTATCCTAGTGAAGGGGCAAGTCAGGAAGAGTTCAGCAGAAATTGCTCAGTCTCATTTCATAAGCTGAGATAATTTACTGATTTTATTGTTAATAAAATGTGCTCCTTTCTAACATTTGGAACTGACTATCTTTCTGTTCTGTAATAAGCCAGAAGAAAACATGATTAATACACGTAAGAATTGGTCTCTGAATGGGCTGAGGTCAGTGGACTGTATACATGCAGCACTCAAAATGACATATGAGGTAACTTTCATTGTTACCGAACTTGGGATACACAGGTAGATCCCAGAGGAAGGAGGGAATTAATTGGAAGTTAATTCCTTCTCTAACACAAAAAGGAGTGATTACTTAGGTCTTGCTTTTGAAATATAAAAGAAAAGTAACAGGAAGCAGTTGGCAATAAATGCAGCTCTGGGAAGAACCCATAGACTTATTAGGTAACACAGCTAATTGGCACATTTTTCCCAGCAAATAAAATACTCAGCCCTAAAATATTTCTGCTCAATATAAATCACTCATGCACAGAAATTAAATTGATAGAGCTTCAAGATGCACAGAAACAGTACTGGCATTTGGCATTACATGCAAAGCTTATGCCACAGCAATTTCAGAGAAAGAACTGGGGGGAAAAATTTCATACAGAATCACATATTTTAGCAAGCATCTTTACAAGACTCTGTGATCATTGTGCACAGGAAGAAGAAGTACTTCTAGGTGATGCTATGACCTCTTTCATGTAACTGGCAAAGGAATAAATATCAACTTCTTTCATTATTATTACATACAAGACAAATATTAATTTTTATTGGATTAATTCTATCTACAATTACAGAACATCTGTGCAAATCAGCAGATCCCACACTATAATGACTTCACATTCCTGACTCCTCATTCCTGGCAGCAATATTAAGGAAAGCATTTTCCTTTAACACTTCACACTGCTATATGAAGCTGACAGACAGGATTTCTTGGGGTGATACACAGCAAATTACATTAACTTTCTGTGAATCATCCTCACAACTGTGTAAGGTTCCAATCAACCTCAGAATATGATGCTAAGAGGTGATTTGATTTTATCACAATCCTTTACCCAAGTCCTGCTGCAAATCTAGCTTGAATGGAAGACAAAATTGATGCTAAGGGGTTTACTTAATCTGGCACTGTACCTTGGCACATATGTGCATCTTGAATAGATAAATCTCACTATTTCCATCCAAAGAATTCTGTGTTTTGAAGGCAAACAAAAAAAAAAGTTGGAGAAAAATGAGATGGGAAAAATATAAAGCAGGGACAGAAAGACAAAAATAAGATAAAAATGTGTGGAACATAAAGAGGGAAAACAACTCAGAAAGGAAGATGGGGACTACTGTAAATTTACAGCAAAACCAAAAAAGCCAGGTAAAGCCAGGCAAAGAGAATAAAAGCAAAGACAAAAACAAGGTAAAGAGCAGAGGATGCAGGCTACTATTCAGCCTGGTGGAGAGAAGGCTTTGGGAAGACCTGATTGCTACTTTCCAGTACCTGAAGGCAGCCTACAGGAAGGATGGAGATTGTTAACAAAGGCCTGCAGTGATAGGATGCAGGGCAATGGTTTCAAACTAGAGAAGAGCAGATTTAGATTGGATGCTAGGAACAAGTACTTTACCATGAGGGTGGTGGAACACTGCAACAGGTTGCCCAGGGTGGTGGTTGAGGCCTCATCCCTGGAGATATTCAAAATGAGGCTCGACAGGGCTCTGTGCAGTGTGATCTAGTTGAGGATACCCCTGCTTACTGCAGAGGGGGTTGGACAAGATGTTATTCAGAGTTCTCTTCCAACTCAAACCATTCTGTGATTCTCTGATTTGATGGTTCATATGATTCAGTGCTTTTAATTCAGTCATAGAATCGTAGAATGGTTTGGGCTGGAAAGGACCTTAAAGATCACGTAGTTCCAACACCCCTGCCATGGGCAGGGATATCTTCTCCTAGACCAGGGTGCTCAAAGCCCCATCTAGGCTGGCTTTCAATACTCCCAGGGTTGGCATTTCCACAACTTATCTGGGCAACCTGTTCCAGTGCCTCACCACCTTGATGGTGAAGAATTTCCTCCTAATGTCTAATCTAAATCTAACTTCCAGTTTAAAATCATTACCCCCCATCCTGTCATTACAGCCTTTGTAAAAAGTCCCTCTCCTGTTATCCTGGATGCTCTTCAGGTACTTAATGAATGATACAAGATCTCCCCAGAGCCTTCTCTTCTGAAGGCTGAACAACCCTAGCTCTCTCAGCCTGTCGTCATAGAAGAGGAGCTCCAGCCCTCTGATCTTCTTCACGGTCCTGCTCTGGACCCTGTCCAACAGATCCATATCCTTCTTGTGTTGCAGGGCTCCAGAGATGGACACAGTACTCCAGATGGGGTCTCATGAGAGCATAGCAGAGGGGAAATGCAATACAACAATGCTGCAAAGTACAGACATTAATCTGATCAAGCACAACTATCCTGGTACATCCAAACATTACCCTAAGACAGAAGAAGCAGGGAAGAGGAAGGGTGGGTGCAGAGGAGACCAAAGCCTGAGCTAGTGAGCTCAGCTGTCCCACTCCAGTGCCACAGAAAGCTACAGAAGAAAGAAGCATCAATTGGAAGTTCAGTTCACACTTATTAGCACAGAAAATGGAAAACCTGCAGCACAGCTTAGTGCATTCACCATATCTAATGGCACAATCGTCTGTGAAAACAGAAAAATGGTTGAGAGCTGCAGAATATTCCTCAGCCAATTATCCGCAATTGCTGAGTACTTCCAAATAACCATTAGTGTGCCTGAGCAGAACACTCTCACCACACACTAGCAAGAGGCTCTTTTTTTCACTTGAGAAGCCAGCCCTCCTAAGGGCCCTCTTGGCAGGAAACACATACTAGCATTTGAAAAAGTGGCAAAACATTGTCACCAGGCTCCTCTCCCTTGCCCTGTGTTCTTATTGTCCTTTTTTCCACTGTTAACATGCCACGCAACTCCTTTTGTTCTTGCTTGGCTGTTACCCCACATTTAACAAGGGACACCAAAGAGCAAGATCGCCTGCCTCCTGACCTGTCCTGCCTGCCCATGCTGGAACCTCAGTGCATTTGGTCTCCTCACAGAGCAGAACCCTGGAGTGTGCTGTGCAGTCCCAATGGCACCAGTGATGCAGAGGGGAGCTGCTCCCTTTCGCCAGCTTGACGGTAGCTCACATACCCTCACATTTTGATAAGTAAAGCCTTGGAAGGGCAAGGGTTTCATGATGGCTACACTACACTGTCTGAAAAGGCACCAAGGGGCCAGAGAGCTGGAAAGGACAGCTAAATTGTACACACAGACTACAACGATGTTGCGGACAAAAGTTAATTAAAGTTTGATCGGTCTCTTTGTTGCTTGAACAAGCTGAGGCTGCTCAAACAAGATAGATGTCTGTGAGCTGTCACATTAGTCTTTAAGGCATGCAAAGTCCTGTATGGCCATTCACAGGTACCCATGAGCATAATAACAGAAAGCAAGCTCATCTAGTAATGGCAGCGCTGAGATAAACACTCGCAGGCCAAGCACCTGCCAGAGCAAGGAGAAACAAGAAAAAAGAAGTCCCTGCTACCAAGGCAACTGCTTACCAGCACCTGCCAGCTTAGACTGAAATCCAGACCTTGGTCAAACTGATGCTCATAAACTCAGTGAATTACATGGAAACTGAATTAATTTCCTTGACCAAGGGTCCAGCAATTTGTTTTAAGGAGGCAGAGATAAAGCCTCGACATTTATGGGGTAGGAGGGAAGGTGGCAGGGTCAAAATTATTCTAGGCTAGATATCCATGTCTTAATCCTGCTTTCCAATACAACAGTTTTCAGGTCCTTAGAAGGAAAACATTTTTATAGGATTTACATTTACATTATGATTACAAATAACCATCTGTCTGCTTCCACTTTTTCAATCTGGTCCATGTCCCACGAGCCCCCAGACTGTGGTCAGAGCAGCTAAGCTGGAAGGAAGAAGTGGATGCCTGTTAGGAGGCTTTGGGATAATTGCATTCTTCTCCTACCAGTGCTTGGCTCTCCACCTCCTCCCCCCTCAGCACACACAGCTAACATCTGAGATTACTAGGGCTGTGAGGGTGGGAAAGACTATCTTCTTTGCCTTTTAAAATGAATGATAATGTCTTAAAACACCCCTACATCTGCTGTGCTGACTGCAGGGTATAAAGAGATATCAAGTAAATATTAATGTGCTTCTGGAACTTGGGTCCTGGTAGTTTATCTTCCCCCTCCTATTCTGTTTTGTGCTTATCTCAGGATAATATTATTCCCATATACATAATTTAAACAGATACATCAGTGGCAGGTTGGTCACCTGCTACATGCAGGTAGCTTTGCCCTGATCCAAGGCACTGCCTCACAGGCATTTTCCTAAATCCTCATGTCTCCACTTTGGTGATTCTCTCCTCTGATATATACTGATATGCACAATTAACATGAATTATTATGTCAAATCACTGCCCAGATGTCATGCAGTGGACAGATTAAAGGATTATTATACTTTAGGTAGTCTATGGTGCAAGGGTGTATTTTAGAACTTGGCTAATGTATATAATCTGCTGAAATGGTCCCTGAGCAAGCCAGCACCACCTGCTGAAATGGGGTGAGAGAAAAAAACCAGGAGGTCACAGACAACCTTCCTCATAAAGAATAATAATACACTTTGTTTGAGGATGCTGCTGCCCTACCTCTTTGTTTCAGTACCAGCCTCTGGTAAAAATGTTTTCACAAAATCACAGCCTAGGCAATTGTTCTAGACAAGACTCTTGGGGAGCTTCAGAGCTCCTGCTGCATGTTTGCTGCCTGGGAAAAGCTGCCATGTTGTGTTTTTTAAAGAGATGATAAAGGACTATGCGTTTTTTCCCCAATCCTTGGGGTTTGGAACACAAGCCCTATGAGAAGAGGCTGAGGGAGCTGGGGTTGATTAGTCTGGAGAAAAGGAGGCTCAGGGGAGACCTTATTGCTCTCTACAACTACCTGAAAGGAGGTTGTAGCCACGTGGGGGCTGGTCTCTTCTCCCAGGCAACCAGCACCAGAACAAGAGGACACAGTCTCAAGCTGCACCAGGGGAGGTTTAGGCTGGATGTTAGGAAGAAGTTCTTCACGGAAAGAGTGATTGGCCATTGGAATGTGCTGCCCAGGGAGGTGGTGGAGTCCCCATCACTGGAGGTGTTTAGGAAGAGACTGGATGGGGTGCTTGGTGCCATGGTTTAGTTGATTAGATGGTGTTGGATAATAGGTTGGACTCAATGATCTTGAAGGTCTCTCCCAACCTGGTTTATTCTATTCTATGTGGAAAAAAACACTCCATTCTGACACAGCTGAAACTTCTAGCAGCTCATACATACAAATAAAGGCATTTATAGAATTTGACCTTTGTTATGAACATTAATGTTTAAATGTGAAAATGGAGATTCATGCTTCTAAACACAGAATCTATTCAACCAGGTGAACAGAGGATCGCAGCATTAGAAATCAGGTGCATGGACTGACACTGACAAGTAAGTAGACAGATTCCAAAAGGAGTCAATGGGAGATAGTTGGGGGATTTCTCTCCTCTAAATCTCAGTCTTCAACAGTCAACCCAATTAAGGGCATTGCCAACCTATTTGTCTCTTTTACACAGTTACAGAGGTATATGAACAATAGGTGTTGCTGATGTTAGCTTATCATTTGTTTCAGAATTTTTAAAGGCTGCTATTTGTGCTGAATTAAGTGTATGCAATACAGCCTGAATATACTTACTGAAATATTGTATAATGACCTTGCCTTTCTTGTGGCTCATTGTGATGACTTGAATGCAACTGGACATCCCCATAATTTTTCCTGAAAGATTTTATTTGACTACTAGATAGCATGAAGAGTGGAAATTTATCTGATTATTCCTGATTCCTGACTGAAAACAAAGTTCTATCACCTGCCTTTGTTGCAATGAAGCCCCAATAACCTTTCCTCTTCTTTAAAGTCCTGCCTTCTTCTACCAACATATTCTGAATGCTGCGGCTGTCAGCGATCTCATTATCCATCTGCTATAAATCTTGAAAAGCATCACTGTGTTTTGACAGCCAAAAAAGGCAAAGGGAGGCAATAAGCACAACCAACTATTCTTTACGAATGCAAATATCCTGAAGACCACATTTAAGTCATTTCAGAAATCTAAAGCTATACAACATGATATGTTCAGTTTTTTTTTCCTCTAGGATGCAGAGCAGATTTCTTTTTTTCTTATTCTTAAAGCATAATCACTCTTGATGAATGCACTTCACAGACTGCTAATGCTAACAAGAGATATGTTACCAAGAGCTTTATTTCATTGAAACCGAAAACTATTACTTGCTTAAAAGTTCACAGACTTTCTAGAAGAAATAGTACCAGGACTGCAGAAAATGACTTGTGAAAAATGTGCATGATCCGTTGTAAGCCTTAAGATTTAACAAGGATCAGACATCTAGCAGTTTACTAGAAAAGTCATTTAATGATCCTTTAAACTGAAGGCTGGCATTAGCTTTTATGTGCTCTTCATATTTAATGGACTAAATTTAAAAAGAATCATGGGCAGGTATTTTCTTTTTTTTCCAACTAATGTGAATATCAGATGTGGAACCAAGCACAGCTTCAAAAAACCCCACCACATTACAGCTGAATTAGTGTCTTCTGTGCATCAAGAATATGGGACTAGTTCCACCAAAACCACTGGAAGACTCTTCAAATCACATCAATAATGCTTCTCTCCCAGCAATGCAGTAGGGAGGATCGTGTTTGGTGAAAGAGCTAATCCCCTGGAATCTCTTGCAGGCTGCTGTCAAAAGAATGACAGACTGGTCTGGTGAGACTTTTGCTTTACTGCAGCACAGCCATTCTTAGGTTCTAGTAAGCAAAATTTAAAAATAAGGGAAACCCTAGACTTAAAAGAATTAGAAATATATAACTACTTTGCAAAAACAGTGACATCCAAAAGCCCTCACATGTTAGTGTCAGAGAGACACAAACGAAATTCAGGTGGGAGCCTTTCGTTCAGTGCTTCAACACAGCACACAGAAACTGCACTATAAATTCAGAGTATAGCACAAATATTCCCCAGATTATAGATTTAATTAGTAAGTTCAGAAAACACAGTATAATACCATGAAAGTTTATTACTGTGAATACAAAAGGAGTGTTGCCAGGTACTTGCAGCACTATGCTCAACCTAACAAATGCTACTTAAGAGTTTAACGTGGCAGTCGCATTTTTGCCTGTTTCCAGACTGAAGTTGGTTCTTCTGCAAATGCTCTAGCTGCTTCAGGCCCCTGGGCTTTCAGTTCAAGTCCAGCCAAAACACCTGAAATGTTGATGTGCTCTCAGTAAAACAAAGCAATAAGAACAGATGAGAATTGTGAAAACAAATACAAATGAATGAATATTTCTTGTATGAGAAATATAGAATGTTATATGCTTCATTTAACCAATATAATAAAGACTGCAATCTCCAAGGTCCACTGAAGTGTGAATAGCCTCTAATAAACTTGTGTACACATGCACAACACACACACAACAGCTGGGACGCTTTCCCATCTTGGCAGGGGGTCACCGTCACATTGCTGCTATACTTCAGGCATATTAGGCAAATGGCTGTTGCCCAACATAGGAATTCTTTCCACCCATCCATGCCTAAACCTGATCAAGTTTTATGTGATAATTATAAGATAAAACTCATCTACTCTTTTTTTTTTCCCTTTTTTTGTGAGCAGGATCATACTTGTTGCAGCTTTTGTGTTGCTCTCTTCAAAACTCAGCATGGAAAAGATATTTGAGCAGATGCAGCAAGGCATGCATTTCTTGATAAGCTTTCACAAGGCCATTGCAAGAGTTGTTCAAGCCACACTTCATCTGATACAAAGCATGAGATACATCCACAGCCTGTATGTAGAACCAGTGGGAGCTGTCTGCTGCTTCGTGAATACCGAATTCCCATCCTGCAAACTGTCCCCATGTCAATAGGCCATTTTGGGGGGCTTGCCAGATGCTGTTTAAACATGCTTGCTCCATAGGTCTGGCTGGCCTCGTGTCCCACAGACAGGCATATCATTGCACACAAGCTCAGCAGTGGTGCTTCCTGCTGCAACTGACCCCTGTGTGCCTTCTTTAATCGCTAACCTTCCAAAGGGCTCAACTGGTTTAATTTTGTTTTTCCAGAAATTGTCCCAGCAAATTAGGGTTGAAAACTGGAAATGTATAAAAGATGCCTGCATAGCTGTCACTGTAACATGCCCAGTCATTTGAAGCTAGTGGAAAATAAGAAAAGTAAGAACTGCATATAACAGTGACTGGGGCTGGCAGAAGGCTACAAGTTACCAGTATATGTGCTCACTGCTCCAGCTATATTGGACACTCCCTCTCCAGGAACTTACAGCAAAATAGAATAGAATTAACCAGGTTGGAAAAGACCTCTCAGATCATCAAGTCCAACCTATCATCCAACACTATCCAATCAACTAAACCATGGCACCAACTGCCCCCCCAGTCTCCTCTTAAACGCCTCCAGTGATGGTGACTCCACCACCTCCCTGGGCAACTCATTCCAACGGCCAATCTCTCTTTCTGTGAAAACTTCTTCCTAACATCCAGTCTAAACCTCTCTTGGTGCAGCTTGAGACTGTGTCCTTTTGTTCTGGTGCTGGTTGCCTGGGAGAAGAGATCAATCCCCACCTGGCTACAACCTCCCTTCAGGGAGTTGTAGAGAGCAATAAGGTCTCCTCTGAGGCTCCTCTTCTCCAGGCTAAGCAGCCCCAGCTCCCTCAGCCTCTCCTCATAGGGCTTGTGCTCCAAACCCCTCACCAGCTTTGCTGCCCTTCTCTGGACACGTTCCAGGAACTCAACATCTTTCCTAAACTGAGGGGCCCAGAGTTGGACACAGGACTCAAGGTGGGGACTAACCAGTACTGAATACAGGGGCAGAATGACTTCCCTGCTCCTGCTGGCACACCCACACCCTCCCACACACTCAAACTTCCCTACCACTTATGATTGCTATTATTTTAATTCAATACTATTTTAATACTCTACAATAAATGAAAAAGAAAAAGCAAACAAACAAACCCACACACAAAAAAACCATGGATGTATGTGTCAAAGATATAAATCATTAAAACTCCAACTCTGCCATTTCTGAAGACATAAGAACACTTTTTTCTTTCAGTCTTCTAGAGCTGAGGTGCTTTGTTTTGTTTTGGGTTTTTTTTTGAGTTTTCATCATTGTATTCTTCCCTCATAAAAGGCTCCTTTCAAATTTAGCAACTGACCAAAAAATGTTAAATGACTTTTTCTTTCCCCTCTGGATTGTCTTGAACACTGCAAAATAATCTATTTGTCACTTATCATCAAATCAATCTGCGTAATTAAAGTTTCCAGAGATCTAAAGAAATGAAGGAGTAACATGACATGTTGATCCTATATTAAATGCTCTTAGGACAGTTCTGTAAAATAGGAAATAATTCATAATCAACTAGATAGAACAGTAGTTTTCTATGGTCTAAACATGGAAAGGAAGCCCCAAATCTGTAACTGTAAGCAAACTAAAGAAGAGACTAGCATAAGGTGCAGGAAATCTTTTGCAGTTTTGATCTCCTCAGCTAGCATAAGGAATTTTTTCTATACAATATTAAATATAACTCTCCCACTTATTTTCAAACACAAAAAACAATGTAAGATCCCACATTGCCCTCATTATTATTCACTACATTGTGCAAGAGGAAAGAAAAAAAGTTAAAGAAGCAGGAGCAAAGACCAACTGTAATAGCCTGAGGCAACAATTTTGAAAGGGGAGCTTCAGCACCCAAAGGGATACCATAATCTGGGCGTCCAGTTCCACCCTCCAGTCACACTATTCCTGTGTCTGAGACTCAAAATGACCTTTAGATGACTGGTTACACCAGCTCCCAGACAAGCTGTTGAAAATATAGTAGCATAATGTTTTGATTTGCAGTAAAGGTGAAACAATCCTATTTTTTAGATAATATGACTTTCCCAAAGCGCTATTGCATGTACAGCACGTTCTGTGCAACAGGAAAACAAACATTACAGTAAAACTAGAACAACAACATAAATCCTTGACCCTTGGTGCTGAATATTCCACTGGCAGTTCAGTACAAGAGAAAATCAAGGTAACTATACATGTGCTGATGGCTTTAAATTAAAGAGGAAAATGGCAAACAACTCAATTATTTACTCCAGACTATAGAGAAGAAACAAAGATGTGCCTGTAAACCAGCTTCTAACAGGTGTGTCACTCAAAAGCTGTAGCATCCTTTCAGATCACAGAATCATACAATCAATAAGGTTGGAAGAGACCTTAAAGATCATCAAGTCCAACCTGCCACCCAAGACTTCATGGCTACTAAACCATGGCACCAAGTGCCCCATCCAATCCCCCCTTGAACACCTCCAGGGATGGTGACTCCACCACCTCCCTGGGCAGCACATTCCAACAGCTAACAACTCTCTCTGTGAAGAACTTTCTTCTCACCTCCAGCCTAAACTTCCCCTGGCGCAGCTTGAGACTGTGTCCTCTTGTTCTGGTGCTGGCTGCTGGGAGAAGAGACCAATCCCCACCTGGCTACAACCACCCTTCAGGTAGTTCTAGACAGCAATAAGGTCTCCTGTGAGCCTCCTCTTCTCCAGGCTAAACAATCCCAGTTCCCTCAGCCACTCCTCGTAGGGCTTGTGCTTGAGGCCTCTGAAGGGCTCAGAGTTTTCTTTGCTGGCTAAAAGACCTCTGTTAACCCCACAATTAGAATATAAAACCATTTTCACCATCTTTCCTCTTCCTTTGGCTTTTTGTGCATAAACTACTAGTGTAACAAAGAATCTATTCCAGCATGGCACAGTTTATAACTACATCTTGAAATAAATATTCTTTTAAATGGGAACTTCCTGGCACATTTAAGTCATTCATTTCACACCTTAGCATGGAGTTAAACTCTGTACATAGCACCAGTGTTGCTAGTCACCTGCCTGCAACTCCCATTAAATATTTCATCTGTGTACATTTATATAGTTACTGTCATCCTTCAATTGCCTTAGAAAACAGGTGGCTATCCTGACAAGATAAAGTGTTCAAGCACCACATGATATACAAAGTACAATATTGAAATAGGCAGATTAGATTATTAGACTAGACAGGGTTGGATGGAAAAGAATTTTTAGCCTGCCACAGTATTCACCTGGGACAGATTTTAAGCCAAGTATTACAAATATTTTCTTCCATGCCAATTAGACCAAAAGAAAAAAAAAGAAGGAAAAAAAGAGAAAAACCTGTTTGGAACATTTTTAACCCAGATCACTTGACTGACCCAGTTCACAGCCTGATCCATAAGCAGCTGAGAGAATGACAAGCTATTAGAAGCAGAGGAAGTAAGTGGCCAGCAGAGAATAGCACTATTTAAACCAGATTTTCCACCAAGGAAAAATGTATTGTTAAACTATGCATTCTACTTCCCTATATTTAGAATAAGGAATATATAAAATACAATAGCTCATACAACCAGTGCATGCTGTGGGATTTCTCTGAGACCAGGAGAACTGGAAATATTCTCTGGTTTGCTTGTGCAGTTCAATTAAGGCAAATTGAATTAACCTCTCCCTTGAGGAGGACCTTTGTAGCTGTGCTCCTCCTTTTCTGAACAATTCCAGATGTAGGTGCAGAACATTTTCAGTTTCTCTCTGAAGACTTCCACATGCCTGGCTGTGCTGCCACATTCATACCGAGAGGTGAGCTTTTGGGGAGCTAAAAACCACTCAGCCAATAGCTAGTATATGTTTGATTTTTACAATGTAATTCTACTCATTTGGGCTTTCTTCCTTAGCAACAGACAGATCAGCTGGAAACAACTCAGAAGAGATGGAAGCACTTCTGCTGCTGAACAAATGGAACTCTGGTACAATGTGGCTCATAACTCCCTATTCAGTGGCACTTTGCTTCCTTTCTCTCATATACAGAATTTATTACCTGCTTAATAGTTCTTCCTTACTTTTCCTTTTGAGCTCCTATTTGATCCAAGGTACTAATTAGACTTTCTTTTAGAACGCCACCAGTACCCTGACTTCTGTTCTAAGGTCTGCAGGCTCCCCTTAGCATTTGAAGCTCAGCAATCAGAACTGCCATTCCTGGGGCACACTTTTGGATCTGGCACATGCAGGAGTCAAGTCTAATTGCTGACATAGCTCATGATTTTCCTCTGTCAAACAGACATTTGGTAGAATGTTCTTTCCTCAACACAAGCAGTGTACTTCCACTTTAATGGAAGTCATCAGTGCTTTCAACCCCCCAAGGCTTCCCTCACCCCACTAACAAGGCTTTGGCATCAGGGCACAGGGCTATCTTATGATCAAGGGAGCACTACGCTAGTTCAGCACAACTAATACTTTGCTTAGGATTTTAACATTTGTTTCGCATTCTTTTCTAAGCAGACCACTCCAGGCACTGATCTACAACCCTCGATACTTTTTCAAACAGTTCAACAAAACTGCCAGCGTTGACAGATGCAAAGCAGTAAATCCAATGTGTAAGTGAACGTACTGAGCATGAGCAGTTTAACTCTGCATTTTGCAGGGCTTGTCCAGCCTGTCAAGGTCCCTCTGGATGGATCCCTTCCCTCCAGCGTGTCTGCTGCACCACACAGCTTGGTGTCATCAGCAAACTTGCTGAGGGTGCACTCAATGCCACTGTCCACGGCACCCACAAAGATGTTGAACAAGCCTGGTCCCAAGACTGATCCCTGAGGGACTCCGCTTGTCACTGGCCTCCACTGGGACACGGACCCCTTGACAGCCACTCTTTGGGTGCGGCCATCAAGCCAGTTCCTTATCCATCTAGTGGTCCACCCATCAAACCCATGCTTCACCAGTTTGGAGACCAGAATGTGGTGCAGGAGAGTGTCAAAGGCTTTGCTCAGGTCCAGGTAAATGACATCAGTTGCTCGCCCCTCATCTATTAATGTTGTCACCTGTTCATAGAAGGCCGCCAGGTTTGTCAGGCAGGATTTGCCCTTGGCAAAGCCATGCTGACTGTTCCCAATCACCTCTTCACTATTCTTCTGACTCAGTTCCATCCTTTTAGAAGTAATAAATCCAAGACATTTATTCATAACCTGCCTTCAGACCGTCCTGACAATATTAAAACCATTAAACTTTGCTTTCACTGTTCATGATGTTTATAAAAATTGTAGGTGGAATTACAAATCAATAAAACAAAGCTCGGTATTTTTTTGTTCCTCAGAAGCAATAATGAGGTGGATAAGAACAAAGTTGACCCAGGGATTTCAGTACAGAAACTTTCATTGGAAATCTGAGCAGCGGTGTGCCAAACCCATGTTTTTATGTCAATATAATAATGGCATTTCTACACCTATTAATAAATACAGATCTACTGTTGGATTCTGGGTTGATGGGACAGTATAAAATGAATTATATTTATTCTTAAACTATATAATTAACTCTTAATGAACCCTTCCCTTTTCCTAGTAAATTCAATTTTGTCTAATCCTTGGGTTTATGGTAATGCTGAGCTCATTAAAATGTTACTTAAAACTCATTAAAATGCACACTGAGAGGTAACAGCTTCATTACAGTAATATGTTGTAAAAGAAAAAAGAATGCTTTATTATCATTTAATTGTTTCCAAAACCGAATACATTTGCATAGTGATGAGATTCACAGGATATTTTCAGTAGTACTCAATAATTAAGCAGTTCAGTAATTAAAAATGCATTTTCTAAAAATAATTTTATGTTCTTGCTTCCTCCCTGTTGTTTTTTTCAATTGGGAGAAGCGCTCATGTTGATACAATTTACAGAATCAAGCAACACTGATGTTAAAATATGTTGCAGCCTAAGTCCTTGGCAAATTTCTGTTCAAAATAATAAGCCAAAATTCCCACCAATATATTTTACAAGTCAGACTTTCCAACAAAGTCATATAACATTCATCCAATAATTTTTTTTTCAACACCAGGGGCATCCAGGCATTAGGCCTGGGCCTTTCAAGTGCAAAGCCTTACTATAATTTACATAATTTATTACTGTTATATGCTGGCATATGAGAGAATACATGGGCAGAGAGCAATTGGGACCCAGAACTGTCTCCAGTTCTGGGCCCCTCAATTTAAGGACATTGAGACTCTTGAATGTGTCCAGAGAAGGGCAACGAGGCTGGGGAGAGGCCTTGAGCACAGCCCTGTGAGGAGAGGCTGAGGGAGCTGGGGTTGTTTAGCCTGAAGAAGAGGAGGCTCAGGGGAGACCTTCTTGCTGTCTACAACTACCTGAAGGGTGGTTGTAGCCAGGAGGGGGTTGGTCTCTTCTCCCAGCAACCAGAACAAGAGGACACAGTCTGAAGCTGTGCCAGGGGAAGTTTAGGCTGGATGTTAGGAAGAAATTCTTCACAGAAAGAGTGATTTGTCATTGGAATGTGCTGCCCAGGGAGGTGGTGGAGTCAGCATCACTGGAGATGTTCAAGAGAGTATTGGACATGGCACTTGGTGCCATGGTTCAGTAGTCATGAGGTGTTGGGTGACAGGTTGGACTTGATGATCTTTGAGGTCTTTTCCAACCTCATTGATTCTACGATTTAGAGTGTGTCAGAGTAACTCTGAATCTGCCTTACCTCATGTTTTGAGGCAGAAGTCCACAAACCAGGGTACAGATTACACAGCAGTATTGTAGCTTCACCTCTGCTTTTCTACTTTTCCTCATGACAGGGACTGTCCTAGCTCTAAGACAAAAGGACTTGCCTTCCATAGTCTTTACTATCTGCATCCCATCTTGCATTTCACTAATAGCACAAGGCTGAGAGTACCAACAATAAAATTCTAGCCAAGTATGTGCATAGGGAGTAGGATTTGTATGCACCATAGTGGTTTATATTATTACAGTCAGGCATATGATTAATAGATTTGCACTTAACATCTGAACCTCATCACATTTATTTTAAGAATCTCTACTGGAATAAGTTGCTGTGCTGATTTAGAGAAGTTCAACATGGAAGTTAAAGGTCCAAGCTCATGTTCAGTACATCCCCTCACAGTAGCAAGTAAAAACTTATTGAAAAAACAGTCAAAACTAAAGGTAAACATCACATCTCAGTAAGCACAGCACTTAGAGTATCAAATGTCCATTATTTGCCATATGACATTAGTGTGGAAGACATTTTCCTAAGGTTCACTTTAACTGCTAAAGAAGGGTTATTATAAAAACTGGTATACTTTACCAATGTGTGCTGCCTAGACTCACAGATCAGACAGATACAACTTTGAAGCTTTGAGTCATTAAAAGAACTATAAGAATATAATTCCACTTAAAATTCCTTGAGGTATTTAATTTAACACCAATCACTGCTCTTTTCTATGGCTTTCAAACATTATTTCTCCTCCTATTAAATCCTTATTTTTTTTAACATATATGCATCACAATGCACTACATGACTTTTCCAGCTTCTCAGAACAGTTGACTAGCATGCCAAAGAGATACCTAAACTTAAATATCAGTCCTAGAGGTAGGTATGTCAATGCAAGGGAAACAACAGAAAAAAGTAGTTTATACTGTTTCAACTTCTACAGCATAAGTAGGAATAGAATAGAATAGAAAAAAATAGAATAGAATAGAATAGAATAGAATAGAATAGAATAGAATAGAATAGAATAGAATAGAATAGAATAGGAATAGACCAGGTTGGAAAAGACCTTTGAGATCATCAAGTCCAACCTATCGTCCAACACCATCTAATCAACTAAATCATGGCAACAAGTACCCCATCCAGTCTGATCTCCATTTCCAGATGTAAATGGGTTATAAGACTTCTTGTGCTCTTTTGATTACTTAAAAAGAATCAGTCTCATAGATTTTTATAGTTTTCTTTATGTACTTTGAATAGTTCTTCACACAGTTGGTCCAAATGACAATTCTGTAATGTGCATCTTCATAAAATTTATGGAAACAAATCCAAGGCAGTTACTTGGTGAGGTATTACTGCATAGGCTGAAAATTGTTGTTTAATACAATAAGTAACATCATATTTCTAAATTTTCTTTATTAATCCTTTAGCAAATCAAACTTTTCTGAGGCAGATACACATTGCTGGTTTCACATTAATTTACATGTCATGCTCTCAGCTATTCCAAAAGAAAACAAATAATGTGCCTTTTTAGCTGAGTAAACAACATCCCATTTTATCTTTATTGCACATACTAGCAGATAAGTAATTTCTCTCTAACACTCAGCAAGATGGCTGGAAAGACATAATTCTGCAAGTAAGTAACTGGCACAATAAGTACAAATGTTGAAATCCTACTCCATTGTATTTCCTTGTATTCACTAAGTAAAATTAAATGAGATGTCATAAATATGAAACAGAAGATAGATGGAACACTGAGGAGCAAGAAAGAAAGGAGAGGAAATAAAAAAAAAGAGAAAGAAAGAAAGGGGAAGGAAAAAAAAAGAGTAGTAATTACCTATTATATTTACTAGTCTTTTCCTACATGAGCACTGAGTAAATTGAACCAGAAAAAAAGGTTAAAAAAAAATCATTACAAAAAATTCCTCACTTTTAAATTACCATAAATGGGAGGGATGTCTAGTCTCTGAGATCCAACATTTAGCAAAAAGATGTAAGCACAAGCGCTATTAGCTCAAGATTTGTGACACCATGGCTGTGCATGTCCAAATCTCAAAAGCAGAAGCTATTACATTAATGTTATGAACACATAAGCAAAGAAAGTTGATACTATTTTATTTCAGAGCTGACAGAATATCTTTTGAAATATAAACATAGAGGAAGAGTGTTTGCTCGCTGCCTGAGTAATTTTATGCACTGCATCCCCTTGCTGCTGCGGGGAGAGAGAAGCCATAGTGAGACAAGAGATGTTCACCAGCAGGACATGAAGGGAGCTTTAACACAAGTGCTGTGCTGCTGTGAACTGAAAATGCTTGAAGAATTTAAACTAGCCATTTCAGATATTTTTTTAACGTAGAAAAATAACTGCCAGATACAAGTGGTGTTTTGTACTCTCCTGCATTATGATATGATGGTCATCCCAAAATGCATCAAAACTTCTCCTGTTCAAACACTGTATAATACATTCTTACAAAGTCCCTCTCTGATGAAGCTATGTTGTATGTTAGAATAGAATAGAATTAACCAGGTTGTAAAAGACCTTTGAGATCACTGAGTCCAACCTATCATCCAACACCATCTAATCAACGAAATCATGGCACCAAGTGCCCCCCCCAGTCTCTTCCTAAACACCTCCAAGTGATGGTGACTCCACCACCTCCCTGGGCAGCCCATTCCAATGGCCAGTCACTCTGTGAAGAACTTCTTCCTAACATCCAGCCTAAACCTCCCCTGGCACAGCTTGAGACTGTGTCCTCTTGTTCTGGTGCTGGTTGCCTGGGAGAAGAGGCCAACCCCCACCTGGTGCCAACCTCCCTTCAGGTAGTTGTAGACAGCAATAAGGTCTCCCCTGAGCCTCCTCTTCTTCAGGCTAAGCAACCCCAGCTCCCTCAGCCTCTCTTCATAGGGCTTGTGCTCCAGACCCCTCCCCAGCTTTGTTGCCCTTCTCTGGACACATTCCAGCAACTCAACATCTTTCCTAAACTGAGGAATCCAGCACTGGACACAGTACTCAAGGTGTGGCCTAACCAGTGCCGAGTACAAGGGCAGAATGACCTCCCTGCTCCTGCTTGCCACACTATTCCTGATACAGACCAGGATGCCAGGATGTTGCTGTTTCCAAACATCTGATGGCTTTTAGCCTAATGAATTTATTTACCAAAATGGCACCTGAATACCTTGTGGATCATATAAGGAAAATGGAAGACTTGAATAGGGATTTTGGGGGTTTGTTTTGATTTTCAGACCCTGTCAAGAATAAAGACACTTGAGTGATGCAACTTCATGCCAGGAAGAACATTTGTTCAAAAACATTGGAGGACCTTTTGTTGCCTTCTTGGAATAAGTCTCAATCATAATGGTGGTTTCCAGAGCAGAAATATATCCTGACTCAGTTTAAAACTCAGGTTTTCACTGTCTGCACAAAGTAAAACCTTGGAAAAGGGAAGGTGAACTGCACACTCTTACATCCCCTTGTAAAATCTGTAACAAAACAATGAAGCCCATCACACACAGCAGGAAAAAAGCCAAACCCAACCCAACAAGCAAACAATGCACAAACCAAACCAAAAATAAAACCAGCAGAAAGAATCACAAACTGGATCTTTTACTCTGAAAAAAACAGATCTTTACCTTTCTGTTTTCCTAATAGTTCTGTGTGAAATTTGCCAAATGAGGTTCGTTGAAGAGCACCAATACTTGCCCTCATATTTTACTTCAAAATCCATTTGAAAGTATGAGCTGGGTTTTGAATTATTTTTTTTAATTATTACAACTTGTATGTACCTCACTCTGTATTTACATTTCTTTTTATGAAACACCTATTCTTCCACTTTTGGAGGCAACTGCCAGTGGTATTTAGCATCACCACTGAAAACACAGATGCTGAAGGCCACACACCAGCTTCACTAGAGCACTCCCTAGAAATGCACTGTTTCACAGCTGCTTAAAGCTTATATATAAACACTGGGAGAATTACACCATACTCTATTTAATTCTTTAAATACTCTTGTCTTCCTGATCATTTATAAACTCTTAAGTTTCCCACAATGCATAGTACTACTTGCCTAGAAACTGCATGTCCCATGCTGCATGTCTACAAATTCAGCCCAAATCATGAGGAAAGGGCTGGCTGTGATCAGAGTATGCTCTGAAAAATGACTGTCCAAGACTTCCTTTCACTTATGAAACACTAATCTGATTTCTCTTGTCATTACTGTCTGTCTAGATTTCTTTTGTTGAGATTTGTAGTTATTGCTTCTTCCAGACTCATAAAATGGCATATCTGCCAGAGATTTTAGAAATGAGGAAAGGGAGGAAAGAGACAGGACTGAATGCTGAACAAAGGAGAGAGCTAGTAGGGGTATTTTTGCCATATCTTATTTAAAATACTAAAAATCACCTGTTCGATCTCCCCATCTCCCACCCCCCAATGAGAGTTGTTAGTAAAAAGAAGCAGTCCAGCCCACCCCCTGACGTCTTTAATTGACTTCATAGCGAGTGTTATCAAGAGCTACTCAAGCAGTGCTAATGGTGTCTGCAGATTGCTCACACATGGCATGGTTGGCATTCCTTGGACCTTAAAAGGGCTAATAGGACAGTGTAATCTCCACTCAGCATGGGAGCAAAGACCACGAGTGATCTGGAAAACAACAAGTAATTAGAAAGCATTCTTATCCAGATGGAAGGGAGGTGGAAAATGAACATAAAGCTGGTACCCAACAATGGAGTCTCCTAACTTTGCTATTATGGAACTTCCATCACAACAGAGTGATGTTTCAAAGAGGGTGGAATTTAATAATTACAGGGGCTAAATACATCACCTGGAAAGTGGGATTCTAACTGCAATTGAACACTACACAGACTATGGGGGCTAGAGAGAGAGGGAGCTTTTAAGATTTTTTTTTTTTTCTATAAGCATTTCTGAATAATTTCAGTAAGATAGCTGAACATCACCATCGTTTTTTAATAACCTACTAGCAATGGTAGGCACAAATACAGGCTGGGCAGTGACTGGCTGGAAAGCAGCCCTGAGGAGAGAGACTTGGGGGTGCTGGTGGATGAGAGGCTCAACATGAGCTCTCAATGTGCACTTGCAGCCCAGAAAGCCAATCAGAGCCTGGGCGGCACCAGGAGAAGTGTGGCCAGCAGGTCAAGGGAGGTGATTCTCCCCCTCTACTCATCTCTGGTGAGACCCTACCTGGAGTACTGCATCCAGTTGTGGAGCCCCTATTACATGAGGGATCTGGAGGTGCTGGAAGGTGTCCAGAGAAGGGCCACGAGGATGATCAGAGGGCTGGAGCACCTCTCCTATGAGGACAGACTGAAGGAGTTGGGGCTGTTCAGCCTGGAGAAGAGAAGGCTCCGAGGTGACCTCATTGTGGCCTTCCAGTATCTGAAGGGAGCCTACAAGAAGGCTGGGGAGGGACTTTTCAGGCTATCAGGGAGTGATAGGACTTGGGGGAATGGAGGTGGGGAGATTCAGGCTAGATGTGAGGAGAAAGTTCTTCACCGTGAGGGTGGTGAGGCCCTGGAATGGGTTGTCCAGGGAGGTGGTTGAGGCCCCGTCCCTGGAGGTGTTTAAGACCAGGCTGGATGAGGCTGTGGCCAGCCTGATCTAGTGTGGGGTGTCCCTGCACATGGCAGGGGGGTTGGAACTAGATGATCCTTGTGGTCCCTTCCAACCCTAACTGAAACTATGAAACTATGAAACTCTAAAATGGTCTGAACAAGTCTCTAAGACTTCCAGAAAGAAGTCTTGTATCACTCCTCCCTGTAATGAAATGGTTCAAATTGTGATTAAAGGCATGCAGCAATACTACTTGAGAGTCTAGAATAAGAAATTAAATGAAGCTAATACATACTGCAATGAAAATTTTCATGGTTAGTGTAAAAAAAATGCTGCATAATTTGAAGCCTTGTAGGGAAATAAAGGCCAGGTTGGTGGAGACCCATACAAGTACCACCTGGAAGGGAGTTTTGCAGCCATAAAAATGATGCAGCATCATGCAACAGAGAACCTGGCAAGTAGCCCTGAGGAGTGCTACAAAGAACATGAGATACATACAATACAATACAATAAATCCAGGTTGGAAGAGACCTTCAAGATCATCGCGTCCAACCTATCAACCAATCCAACCCACCCAAACAACTAGATCATGGCACCAAGCACCCCATCAAGTCTCCTCCTGAACACCTCCAATGATGGTGACTCCACCACCTCCCCAGGCAGCCCATTCCAATGGGCAATCACTCTCTCTGTGTAGAACTTCTTCCTAACATCCAGCCTAAACCTGCCCTGGCACAGCCTGAGACTGTGTCCTCTTGTTCTGGTGCTGCCTGCCTGGGAGAAGAGACCAACCTCTGCCTGTCTACAATCTCCCTTCAGGTAGTTGTAGAGAGCAATGAGGTCACCCCTGAGTCTCCTCTTCTCCAGGCTAAGCAACCCCAGCTCCCTCAGCCTCTCCTCATAGGGCTTGTGCTCCAAAGCCCTCACCAGCTTTGTTGCCCTTCTCTGGACACGTTCCAGCAAGTCAACATCCTTCCTAAACTGAGGGGCAATGTCCATCCTTTTCTGATCTGTTAAATTCTACCTTTCCTACCATACTGTACCCATAGCAATGATGCATAAGTGGTAGCAGAGGGGCAGGATGAGTGCTTGTGGTTTCAGCCCAGTGCAGCAGGGGGGATCAGAGGGAATATCTTGACTGCAGAGAAATGTCTTCACATTAATTTTCACTATTGAAAGTGAGAGACATATTTTTATCCCACAGATATTCCCAAAATACATTTAATAGTTAAGGTATTTTTTAAAACAACATTTTAAAAGTTTTTGTTTTGTTTTGTTTTCAAGAAAGATTAGGAAAAACTGAATATTGGCTGTGACTTCAACTTGATTGCCCCACTGTGAACACAGTAATTCAAGAGTGTTAAAGAATGCAGCTAAATAAAAAGGTAGGAGAGGTGTTGCCACATACCTACCTATCTATCCATTTAGAGAAATACAAACACACACACACACAGGCTACCTAATGTTAACCTTCAAGAAAAAGGAACTAAACAGAAAGTAAAGATATCGTGGGCTGATAACATGCAATTAAGATCAGAACAATGGAAGCATTTATATAATACACATTGACATAGCTGGACCTACCTGAATAGAAAATACTGCCTCTGCCTTATTTGAATTGCTGGACATTGTTAATGAAACAGGGAGAATGAGAGAAGATGGTAAGATACAACTCACTTAGTTTGACAAAAGCCTGTGATAAGATCCTTGACAAGAAACTATTAAGGGAAATAAATAACCATAAGGTAAGAGGCAAATTGTTGTTGTGGATTAAAAAATAGCTAAGTGATAGGAAACAAAGGGTGGTAATTAAGTAATGAAAAGCTAAGAGTTGGGTACCTCAGGGATGTGAATCAGGACAGGTGTTCAATACATGTATTAATGGATTGAATGCTGAAATACACCAAAGGTAAAGGAAAATCAGCAAACAAAGCAAAACTATTTTCCAAAGGGCAAATAAGTCTGAGATATGCTACAAGGATCCACTCAGATTGGGATAGTGGTACTGAAACAGCAGACAACATTTAATTTTTGTAAGGAGGAAGGCATATACATTTGGGAGGATTACTGAAGGTCATCTCTAGGCTCCAAATAGTTCTGGAATAACAGTGTAACTGGAGATAAAGGGGTGAGAAAGTCAGAAAAGATAATAGCAATGAGGTTGCAGAAATACAGAAGAATGACTTGCAGTCAATTGACATGATTTCTGAACTCCAAAACAGTATTTTACAATTGGCACCCAAACTTTCAATTTCTTTTTTTTTTTTGTTCCAATACTTGCTCATTGTTACAGGCTAATCACTTTACTAAAATAAGCAGAACTTTACACAGCACTTTATTTTCAGTAAATACAGTTCAAGCAGCTGTGTTAGTCCTTTCCTCTAGCAGTGCCAAAAGCACCATACAATTATCAACATCTGTTAGAAGTGCTTTTTCAAATTTGATTCCAAAAACATGTACTTCTGTCCTCTGACTAGAATTCAAATGTAAAAAAGAA
The DNA here is from genome assembly GCA_015227895.2 of Colaptes auratus. Lineage (NCBI taxonomy): Eukaryota > Metazoa > Chordata > Aves > Piciformes > Picidae > Colaptes > Colaptes auratus. The sequence continues at coordinate 6,337,739 of CM037633.1, forward strand.
TAAGGCACAGTACAAACAAAGAATCTATCACAGACCAGCTGCAATTACAGGGCACAACTACAGAGACGCATTAAGGACTAAGCATAATACATCCCGATGTATTTACATTAGCCTAACCTGGCTGGCCCAGTCAGCTATACACTCAAGATGAATGGCATGAGTTTTAGCACCCAGTAGCAGCTCTAGAGTATTTGCCAGGAGTCCTGGGAGAGTTTACATCATGTTGCTACAATAAACTAAGCCCTTTGTCATGCAGACATACGCAAAGAAGACAGCTGGACTGAGGCTGATTGTTTAAAAATTAGTGTAGAGAGCTAATGAAGTTACAGTACCAAATGCACAGAACACATCCAACTAGCAATGTAATAACTTCTTTGATTAACATTTCAATTTTACTGATGGCCAGTTCTTAAACTGATCAGGTATTTTATCTGCCCTTTTCCTGAAATGCATTACTGTCCCTACATTAAATACTAAGTCATGAAAAAAATGGTATTACTGTTTTTTAAACCATAATATATTAATAATTTCTCCACTGCACCTCTTGACAGTACACCTACCCACAAAGTAATTTTAAAGTAAGTGTTTGAAAAGACTAAGAATAGCAGTGATCAGATATGGTAATGGAGGATGGAAAGAAAACTGCTTGCCTAATGGACCCAGGGAAGTTATTTCAAAAAAGCAGAGCTCTTCCTAACCATAGGCAAAAAACTTTTTCAAGTTCTTTCTCAGATTCCTCTCCAGAAAGAAAACACCCAATTATACATGATTCCTCTCCAGAAATAAAACACCCAATTATATATGATTCAATGGGGGGAAAAGCTAAAAAAAAACCCAAACCAACCCAACAAACAAACTGCAATCCTCCATCCAACTAGGTTAGCCTAAATTCCTCTGGTATTCCTCTAGTAGCACAGTGCTCATATATGTTCTGCCTTCCCACACTGCATGTATGCCTGATGAGATAGCTCCATTCTACAATCTGAATTGCAATCTAAGCCCACAACTCTTCTTCCCTCTAAAAAATCTCTCCACCCAAAATACCACAAAAGTGGGCGCCGGCCTCACCCTGCTGTCAGCTTGCATCCTAGACCAGTACCTGCTTGCCTGTACCAAACTCCTCAGCTTTCCCCAGGAGGTCAAAATGTGGCTGTGCTCTTGCAGTGTGGTGCCAGCTCCACTTGCTATTGCCTATGGAGAAGGGTGGACATGCTGAAGAGAAGGCAGCCACAAAGTAGAGATCCAAGTCTGGGCTTACTTGATGCTTGTACTATTAACACCAAAGGCTCAGAGTGGATGTTACATTGTTCATGCAGATACTGCAAAGAAGCAGGAAAGAAAGAGGAAGGAAAACAGAGAGATGATGGGGTCAGAAGAGAAGCAAAGACGACAAAGATTCCTAAATAGGGTATATTCTTCAGCCTTTATTGTAAAGGCTGATTTAATGTGCAAGTGACTGTGAAACTGAAGAAAAACAGTCCTGCTTTTGTCTAGCTTCACATCTGAACACCGTGTGAAGAGCACTTGCAGCACTGGGTTGATTCAGCTGCACAAGCGTGATGTTTCAGCATGTGTGTTTGCACAGAATATTTTTAGTAAGCTTAATACAGCACCTTCTTTCTTTTATTTTTTGTTTGCCTTTCCTTAATGTTTATAAAAAAAGCCTTGTAATGAATTATTTTAATAGCCTTTTTACCTGTATGATTTTGCAAATCCTGTTTTCCCAGTTATCAATGGAGCTTGAAATCAGTATTTTTTTTCTTTCCGCTCTTTAACTGTTTCAAATGAATGAATGGCTCCGTGAATATTATTTGGTATATTCTTCCTGGCCACTTTAAAGAACTAGAGAATTGATTTGTTTGTTTTCTTTCAGCAGAAAGATATAAAACAGTAACGCATTTTATTTTAGCTCGGCATTTAGAAACAAATAACCTGCATATTCCATGGGAAAATGATGAGTGTTTGAGACTAAGCCCTTGACATTTTGTGCCATTCTTATTTCACAAGGACAAGTGACCATAGGCTACAGACTGTCTTTTGTACTAATTGAGAATTACACTCTGTCTCCATACTTACTATAAGCACTGAAACATCATAATATCCACTCTGCCTTTGAAGAAATCTCCAGGGAAAAGCAGAATAACAGTAGACGTAAGGATAAAGCGCCACTGTAGATTTTTGGTGTAGGAAAGAGGTGTTTGACACTTAATATGACTTGAAATAAAAACAAACCCCCTTCATTTCTGATTTACATCAACAGTTAGATTTTTTTCAATCTACCTGCTATGACCCATTTAATTAAACGCCCTGCTGGAAACAAAGAGGATTTTTGCATGATAAGCCAATATTGTGAAATTCACTGGGAGAGACATTCAGACTCTACTTTTGAGAAGTCCTAAACAGCAGAAAGGAGTTTGTTAAAAAAAATATTTTAAAAATTAAAACCTACCAGGTGATTAATTTCAGTATTTCATTCCAAGCATCTTGCCATTACTTGAAAGATCTTAAGCCTGCTGAAACAAGTAGTCTCAGATGCTTTGTATTAAGCAGCAGCGTCAGCAATTGCCATGATCGCAAAATATGACAGTAAAATTGATTACTGCCTTTTCTTTTTTTTCCTGCCTCCCAGATAACTGTTTTCCTTTGAAGTCAGAGGCCAAGAGATAAAACATCTGTTATCCTCCAAAGCACTCTGTTTAACTGGAAGAGCTTCCCTGTGGCCAAGGAAACAGTGGTGTAATCACTATTTTGTTCCTAATAATTATAAATAGACGTTGTAAGTATAGAAGAGCTTTCAGCATGTATAGACTTGAAGAAGTATATTTGATTTATTCATTTTTTGTGCTCATTTGGCAGGAATAAATAGCAGTGTTGAGCTGAAACCTAGCTGTGCTCAGCCAATCAAACACTAATGTATGTGCTGATACTCATCATTGGACGGTATCTTCCAGCCAGTTAAGGTAATATGGTAGACTAACAAAACTTACTGGGAAAGGGAGGAAAAAAATCCTCTTACTAAAGCAAAATACAATAGCATTGTACTGAAATCAGAGGAGCAACCCTTTGTAAAATGGATACAAGCACAAAGCAGAATGGGGAGCAAGGGCTTTGCTTGTGTGCTTTGTTCTGTTATGTAGTAATACAGTACTAATCAGAGAGGAATGTTCTGCATATTGGGGCACATGAGACATGAAGTTCTGTTGTTCATGGGGAAAAAAAAAATGTAATCTCCATTACACAAGAGAATTTGAAAACCTGTCTTCTCTAGTTATCAGTGCACCCAAAAGGAGAACATTAAAGACAGAAAACAAATGTGAAGAAAAAAAAAATTACTGGTTGACTGAACACATGCAGAGAAAAATTAAAAATTTATTGGTTGCCAACTGCCACCTCACTGAGGGATTTCATAGTTTCATAGTTTCATAGTTTCAGTTAGGGTTGGAAGGGACCACAAGGATCATCCAGTTCCAACCCCCCTGCCATGGGCAGGGACACTCTACCCTAGATCAGGCTGGACAGAGCCTCGTCCAGCCTGGTCTTAAACACCGCAAGGGACGGGGCCTCAACCACCTCCCTGGACAACCCATTCCAGGGGCTTCACCACTCTCACGGTGAAGAACTTCCTCCTCACATCCAGCCTGAATCTCCCCACCTCCAGCTTCATCCCATTCTCCAGCTTCATCCCATTCATTTGAGATGCCTGTGTATAAAGATGCTCCCCTGCCTCCATATTGCAACTGCTGCCACACTGAGTCTGTAGGTCTACATGCCTTTTGTATTCAGACCTGCTAGCCGCTTGAAAGAACCTTGAGAAAGTTATGTATTAAATAAGTATGGATTTTCATTTGTTTGTTTCCTTTTTTTCTCCCTTCTTCCCATCATTCAGTTCATCTTACAGATCCTAGATAGAGTAGAAGCTCTGTGCAAACTGCTATCATGCTCCCTTCATCACATCACTTCACCTTCTAACCTGGAAATAGCTGTCTGGATCTGGAAATACTTAATCAGGGCAAGAAACACTCTTTTAGAGAGTGTTCAACTACCCACTTTGACAGCTGTTATATTCCCTTGTGACTTTAGACAACAGAAGAGCAGAAAAAAATGCAGAACAGAAAATGATCAAAAGTGGGAGTGAGGAAGGTGAGAGCTGAAAGAAGAATAGGTAAGTCCAGTAGTTAAGCAAGTGCACAGCCCATATGTTACACTGACTCTTTTTCAATAGCAAGGCTGTGCTTGTAGAAGAGGCAAACTACTTCTGAATTATTTGATGTGGGATAAAAGGCATGTCAAATGTATATCAGAACCCCTCAAGTGCTAGGCCAGAGACCAGCCTTCTTGTCCACAAAAAATTTAATATCTATAACTAAAGGCATTATTCTGATACAAGAGAGCTGTATCATCATTCTTTTTTACCTCTAAGTAGTACATTCGGTACTATTACAGCAATTTCAGCTTACTGATAGGATCTTAAGTTTTGTACTTTTTGAAAGTACTTACTAGCATGTAACACTAGACCTAAATTTACCATGCATAGATTTTTATCTATTCATTTGACAGTAAAAACAACCTAAAAAGAGTTTGGTAACACTTATTGTAAGATTCTTTCAATAGTGCCTGTCATCCAGTTATGTCTTCCTTAAGTCCTTTGGTCTTTTTCACTGTTCAAGCAGATGAATCTTTTCTAAGATTATAATTTTTACCCCCATTCCTTTTCTAGTTCATACATATATATATATATTTATATATATGTATATATAAATATAAAAAAATCACTTGAACTAGTATGCCACTCAAAACAATTCTTGTCATTGTGACAAAAAACTAGTTCCTTGTTCCTAATCTTAGTTTTGCTTGGCTTTTGCTAGTTTGTACTCCAGGACAGTATTTTGCCTTTCACCCTAAGTCTATATATATTCATAAAGTGAACACAAAATGTCTTTTAAATTTTGCCCTGCCACTCAGAAGTAGATTAGAGAGGCAGGGTTCTCCTTAATATCATGATTATCTGTCATTACACATTCTTGTTTGGCCATTAGACTATCTGTCAATTACTATTTGCAGGTACAGAGTTAAAGACCACTGTTCCCCTAGTTCATTCCAGTAACCATATTAATGACAGTCTCTGTATCTCACATTCTGTTCTGAACACAATACCAGTTGTCCTAAAATGCTGCAGGGGGCTAACAGAACGTACCACAGGTATTGCAGGCTACAGCAGCATTTCAACAAAGATGTCTGCTTTCCAAATCCCAAAATCCAACCCTGTTTTTTCCCCAACTCTCACCTCAATATCTCTCTTGTGGCTTGCACCTGAAATCTGCTCCTGGATGTAAAGTAGACGTGCTAACACATATACACGGTGAATCATTCAGAAATTGTGACCACACCACAATTAGAAAGCAGTTTTCTTCTAATAATTTTACTAAGAGTCATACTAGTCAACTTCCACCTAATATTTAAGTAATACAGGTACTAAACAGATAAGGTTTTAATCCATATCTGAATTGGTAACGTATTCAACAGTGCAGACATAAACTAAACACTGGTTTTGCTTAATTTTCACTACCACAGGGGGTAAAAAAATGACATGTAAAACAATTTTAAATTAAAATAAGCTCTTTAAATTAGGCTAATCCTTTGAGGCTTGCTGTTTAATCTATTGTACATTCACAAGGATGAGCTGAAAAGGGAAATCTAGAACTGCAGTAAACTGCTAGCTAGACAGCAGCACTTCAGCAGACAAGCCCCTCCAGATTTGGTGTTGCTTTAAGATATGAACAGATTTAGCAGACACTGTAGCAGCTATCATTGCAAAGCACTATTTTAAAGCATGATGTTAAAGAAGAATAAACCCAAAAAGAGCAGAAGAAAGTGTAATAAAAATACTGAAAACACTGAAAACAGAGTGATTTTCTTCAGCTGGAAAAGAAATAACAAACCCCACAACCAACTCTACTAGCAAAAACATCCAAGAAAAATGAAGTGGAATGGTTTCAGAAAACCCCACTGATCAGAAGATAAACAAGAAGACAGAGCAGTTATAGCAGTTTTTATGTCAAGAAAAGTATGGGGGGGAAGACTTATTTTATGAAGACAAGATGTTTAATATAAGGGATAAGGAGCACCTAGAGCATTTTCTTGGTAGCTACTTTCAATTTCAAGGTAAATTGCCACTTTCTTTGTTAAAATAGATGTGTCTTAAATACGCTTCCTGGTTTTCCAACTAAAATAAATTGTTTTATATATGACTGTTTAGGCTTAGCTTATTAGAAAGTTTATGGTCTAAATCATCCTTATCTTGACCACTGAAGGATAAGATTCAGCTAGGACAGCAGTTAACATCTGTTAGGGGGTAATGACCTGCCTCCCTCATTCTAAAGTGTGAAGAAATTAATAAAATATAGGCACAGAGTAAATATTTCATTAGCATCATGTTAAACAAAACTTTTTTCCTTTCTTTATACTATGAACTTAAAACATGACCACATAAAACACATGGGTGGCAGTTGAACAATCTGAGTGCAGCCCTGTACGGTCAACATGAGGCAGAAGTGCTCCCTTGCCCCAGCACATCCCACGCTTATGTCAGCAAAAGTGCAGCCAGCAAGTTGAAGGAAGCGATTCTTTGTTTAGCACTGATGAGGTTGTAGCTGGAGTGCCATGTCCAAGTCTGGGCTCCCTAGTACTTGCACAGACAGGGATGCCTGAATGACTCCCACAGAGGCTTCTAACCTGGTGAGGGGACAAAGCCCAGGATATAGGAGGAGAGGCTGAGTGAGCTGGATCTCTTTAGTCTGGAGAAGAGCTCAGGAGAGATCTCTTTTACAGGCATAGATTACAGCTGTCTGATCAGAAGATACAGAGAACACAGAGCCAGATTGTTCTTGGAGATGTGTGGCAACAGGACAAGAGGCAACTGAAAGTTGGAATGCAAGATGCTATGATAAACTACAAGGAAAAGATTCTGCTGAGGATGGTCAAACACAAGTTGCCCAGAGAGTCTGTGCAATCTCCATCCTTGGAAGACTTTGAAATTAAGCTAGACATGTCCCTCAGCAATCTGAGCTATTTAGACCTGCTTTGAGCAGGAGGCTGGGCTAGAGAGCTCTGAGGAGCCCCTCCAGCCTTAGCCATGATAATCTTTTGGAAGAACTGACTTCCATGAGGACAGACAAATCAGAATAACCATGTCTGATGAACTTTTAGGAGACTATATTTGATAATAATCCAGGGATACTTCAAAGGAATAAGCACTCTGAGTAGACACTGACACCCTAGTGTTTAAAACAGGAAGAGAACATAGGAAAAATGGATGTCGAGGAGCAAGCCAGCCTAAACACTTCCAGTCATTATCACAGAAGAGTCCTCCCTGAACACTTAGCCAAGCACTGTATTTCTCTTGCCTTAGTGTACCTAGCAAACACATCCAGGATTCTTTCATTTGAATAGTTATGGAAAAGCCAACTCTACAGCAGGTAAAATGAGGAAGAAAGGGAGGAGAGGAAGGACTGCTTAAAAAAAGTTTCCTGTGCTTAACTGGGAAATCCGCTTAAACGGGATGTCTCACAGGGAACTAATTTAAACCCGATGATACTTAATAGCTATGATTGGTGCTTAGTAAGTAGGGTAATTATGTTTAATGGGGATGCCTTAAGGCAATTGAGTGGCACTTAAGTCTTTTGTATGTCTCAATCTCATGGTACTTCTCTCCATTTTCTCCTCTAACAGCTTTATGACCCTCTGTAACAGCTATAAACGTCGAAAATGTATACCTCACCACCTGTTTCTATGAGTTTGTCCCTTCTGTGCTAAATGCAGGGTCACCATACAAGGCCTGTATTGGTTGCTTCCTCTGCTCCTATCACTACATGAGCCACACTAAGTAGCCAAAACATTGGCTTCTTTTATCATTACAGGCTTATCTAATAACATGAGGCTTGATACTGCCACACTGAAGCTAATGGAAGTTTTCCACATGTAGAATCAGATTCAAGCTGAGTTTTGCTTGACCCCTTGCAGCAGTGCTGTGCTCTGCAGTAGGACTTCCTTTCAGTGAAGCCAAACAGAAACAGCCTATGTTTCTTTTAAAAAGTATTCATAAATGTAATAAGGATGTGAAGTTTGTGGACAGTTTTCTCTGCTATTTAAATTAACTGTAGCTCACTCTTTATTATATGAGGATGCCCATAAAGACAATCCACAATATCTTTGTTATACCCCAAAACCTTTACCTGCACCTGTGGAAAATAAAAAAGAAAAATTAAAAAAAGAGGAAGAAAGCTACTTAAACCTATACTGGGGAGGAAAGGCATAGGTTAGCCATAAATATATTTATGTTGGGGGTTAAAAAGCTTCCAACTATTAGAGCTATCAGATCCTGAAATGACTTTCCAACAATTATGGTGGAGGAATAAAACAGATTTTCAGATGGAGCTTGGTCACTAACTTTGTGGAAGAGATGATACAAAGTCATGTCCAGAATAGCTGCAGAATAGATGTACTGATCCAGAATGTGGGCCTCAATTCTATGCTCCTAAAATAATTTTCTTCAGAGAGAGCAAAAATAATTATATTTAATTCAATTTACTGTTGCCACTGTCTGAAGGAACTTGACTTCATCCTTTTAATACTAGAAGAGATTCTGTATCACCAGCAATCTTGCTTTTCTTGCCTGAGAGTCCAGCTAGTGAGCAGACTACCATTTTTTTCCACAGTAGTAAACTTATGAAAAGAAATGTAAATGTTGCAAGCTAAGCACATGAATGCTGTATTAAACACTTGAAATCAAGGGTATAAGCATTTGAAATTTAATAAAAAAATAAATAAACTGCAATGCTGCTCGAGTTAAAAGGGTACCAGCCAAGGTAGTTTTATGAGGCTTCTCACTGAGCTGTGACAAACATGTAATTAAACCACCATTTTAATAAAAGCTACAGACCTACCATTAAAGAGAGATTTTACCGTTTCCAGTGTATCCTTGCCAGATGGGTAAGATACTGAATTTTCCAATCCAGACTTGAATTGTAAAAGGTCAGTTCCCAACTTGGGAGGTAAAAATACCTTTCATCAATCCATTTGCAGACTATACCCTGAGATTGCACAGATGAGCTTCCTTGTCATAATATTATTTTTCTTGTTATAAGGATTTTAGTAATTATAAGATATGCACATTTCTTATTATACTTGTATCTCTTAAATACATATTAATAACTGCCTACAGACACAATCTGTTGCTGTCATCAGTTCTCATTGATTACAACACATTTCTAAGAGCTACATTTTGTTATAAAATAGTTTCCAGTATCCCATGCTGTAGAATCAAATGTCCTCTTGGTAAAGTTACTGTGTTTTTAAAGTATCACTTAAAAGCAAGAATTGTATTTGGAAGTATTTGAGACTCCACACTTATCAACTTTTTGGATATTTAATATGAACAGGACATTAAATCATTGTATTTGATCCTGAAACCACAAAAGACTATCCTGGCAATAGCCTGCTCACACAGCTCCTATGGAAATTAGTATAGGTTTGTGCAATGGAAATCACTCGTACAGTGAGACTTCTCATATTGTATTGTTAGATTTACCTTCAAGCAATATTCCAAAGTAAACTGATTAAATCAAAATGCAGTTATTTTTCAGACAAGGATTAGTAAAATTGGTTAGTGGTGGTTAATAAAATCAGTAAGCTAGTTTAATGTTGATATCATTATCTATATCCTTTTCACAGTGAAGCCCACGTATTTTAATTACTCCTGTGTTCACTCTTACTGCTTCTTTATTTACATAAAGTAGACTCACTAAAAGATTAAATCACTTATCAATGGTTGCACATGGGTGTGAGGCAGATCCATCTTCAATTCTGAGACCACCTTTTCATTCTGCCAACTCTACAGTTTTCTTACTGTTTGCTTTTAACGCATTCTAAAGCATTGGCTCACCAGAAGAAAGGGAAAAAGCACATCTAGAGCTTCCCAGAAGTGCCTATGCACTGGTAAAAATTGGTGTGCTCTCAGAAGGGTTCAAAGCACGTTGAAAACATTGAAGAAAACTGTAAACATACATGAAATCACCAATATGAAGACACTTGACTTGAAACAAAGTATTAAGTGTAACTGGGGAGGACAGTTATGTGTATAAATACTGTCTTTTTCCTTCCCTAATGCACTCTGATTTAAATTGTATTCATCTATGAAATGAAGGCATTAGAAAAGAAGAGCAGTGACAAAATTTGGTGTAACTCTTTTCTTCGCTTGTCAGGGGTAAATCATGTTATACTGATTGACCATCAAACTCTGCTGTTAGTTAAAGATACCCCAACAACAGGCCTGTCAAGTTCTGCTGAGTGACAGTTTAATTCATTCCAGGGAGAAACTAGTTTGAAAATGTCAAAACATCTGACTGGTTTCCAAGCTAATGTCCTCCAAAGTATAAACTACAATACTGGCAAGAAAGAGCCATAAAGGCAGAAAAATAAATCTACTATTGACTGAAGCTATATCCCTGCAACCTCCATGGAGTGCTACTGCATAAGAAATCAATACTCTAAACATAAAGGAAGATTCTCAAATATTGCAAGTAGATAAAATTTACCAAGCAACATTATGAATGTTCTTACTTGGAATTTTTCTGTCACCTTCAGCTACATTACAGTCAAACAGCATATGAACAAAAAGTGATACAAACGTCATCAATAAGCATCCAAAGCAGAAATGTATGTGATGCGCTGATGAGCTCCTGTTGTACACAGAGTGACCTGGTGTGTGCTGACAGAGAACAGCAAATATTTTCAGTGTGTACGTAAAGAGGCCCCTGCTAATAGCCTGGTCACTAGAAACAACGCTAAAGAACCTCAGATACTTGTTTTTGCTAAATGGGTACACTGCCTGCTGCAGATCACACAGAGATGAGAGAACAAACTCCAAAACTGACGTGATTTAAATAGCCTTGTCCTGTAAGGTGGAAAAACTCCATGTTCAGTGCAGTAAATACAGTTTTGTGCACAAAGACTTAATACAGCCAGGCCTGGAAAAAAGTACCAAAGCGATCCAAGAAAGTAAATGGCATCTGACTGGCTTGTTTACACATCCTCATTTCCCTGAACCATTTTGCTTCATTTACTACACTGTCCGTATGCGAGTGTTTGGGGGATTTCAAATGGACTCATTCTGTTCCAACAGATGTCAAAGAAGAGGTACATTGGGTTTAATGCCTATTTTGGGGATGTGTGAGAATAGGGTTTTTTCCCTGCATAAAAAGTTCACAGCAGTCATTCAGCAGGATCTGACTCCATTCTTTCCCATATTTATATCATCCTATATTTCCTCAAAACCATCAAGTGACTGTTGTTTACTAACGCACTGCTGCTCATGTATTGTTTTCTGAAAGCACATCATTGTTGCAATACCAACCAGATTACAGGAGTGAATCTGCCACAACTTTCCAATCTCCACAAAAGCCAGACAGAGACAGCAATTTGTCAACAGCAGCCACATCTGTTTCTGAGGTAAATCAGACAAAACCCCCAAACTAAAACTCGCATGCACATGTACACGTATTTCTGACTATACATGTGAAATGCCCCTAAGAAAACTCAGCCACAAATGGAAGTCATTATGATAATTTACCAAAATGTTAAAATGTTGAAATTAATATGGCACTTTAGGGATAAATTCTTAAATGTATTGGTAAATAACATAGCACATTGTTACAGAAATGCATTATAAATTGTGTGTATTAGTCTAAAGAGACTCACTTGGCAGTTTTTTACCAAGAAACACAGAAATTGGTTAAATTTCTAGGCCATAAGCCAAAATATTCCTTAAATAAGATTAAATAATAATAAAGAGCACAAAAAATTATGTAAGCACATGGACTGCATGTAATATAGATTAATATGTCTTCAGTTTAGGCAATTACTGTGAGCTAGTATACATTTCCTCCTTCCTGACAACCCTTTATCAGAGACAGCATAAGCCATCAAAACATGCAGTGTGCCATTTGGTTGTCACCACATATTTTTTTAGTTTTCTTGCTTTAACTCCCACTTTGTCTTCCCAAGAGATTCCTTTGCACTAAACTCTACTGAGAAATAGGTAGTGGCCTACTGCCAGACACAAGTATGATAAAAAACCAACCACCAATCAACCAACCAACGAACCAACCAATGAACCAACCAACCAACCAACCCACCCCCCACCCCCAAGAAAAAAACCAACCCCTCACCACCACAACAAAACCCCCACAACAGAAGTTTTCCTGTCGACCAGCAAATAATTCAGAAAGGCTATGACATATGTTCATTCAAGCAAAGTTCCTTTAGATCTACTTTAATTAAATGCTTATCTCAACAGCTTGATGAATCAAGTTAGACCTCAAAGAAAGCAATACCTCGGTGTAACTGAGTTACAGATCTGAGAGATCTGAGTACTCTGAGGAACCTACAAAGAGGTTACACTTTTCAGGTGGCAGTTTCTTTTTTTATTATTAAAAAAATCTGTCTTGATCTTAACAGTGTAATACCATCTGAGAATAAACCAGTAATGCCTGATTACTTCACCACGTGAATAAAAGGCATAAAGCCTTGCCTTTGGCCTTCAGCAGGCCATTGACTGAAGCAGTTTCTTCTGCTGTGCTCAGTAGAGCATTGGGTGTTCTTCACATTTGCTCAATCTTTCCAGTATTTCAGTGGCTGCGTGCAGAATTGAGAAGGAGCAAGATTATGTGAGAGCAACCATCTCAAGATTCGTGACACATAAGATTACCCAAAAAGTAACTTGAGTGGGGCTCCTCTGAATGCGAGAGTGAAAATACCAATTGCTTACCAATGTTTCTTGGCAAGAAGCAGGCATGATTACTCAAAGCATTTAAGGTGATTAGCAATTCAGTGTCTTGTAGAAGAGTACAAGACCCTGTATTTCCTTAAAATATTTTTTAACTCAGCTGTAAAGTTCTAAACACCATTATGGAGTTGCAGTGGAAAGGGGGAAGAAGGTTGAATTGTAAGCCACCCCTCTTTCTTTGCGACATTGTCTGAGAATTATGGCACTGGCATAAAATGCTACATTTCCTTTGAATGCTCCCATTTCATCTTGAGAATTTGTTATGCAACTCATATTTGTACTTTACTTCTCATTTCTTTTATAACAAATTATTCTGTGCCTTTTTATGATCTTGTAGGAAGTCAAGGTTGAATCAAAGCCATTGTGACTGCCAAAGTGCACATAAAAATTATACCACTAAGCGTTAACCTTGCTTTGTAGGCTCTCTTGCATTTTTCAATTAAAAGCGATCCTTAGTATTGAAGCAGAGTACTTTATAGTTTTTCAGTTAAAAGTCACCTTCAGCATTTAGGCAAAGCCACTTTTATGGTAATTCACACTTGTATTCTCAAAAAAACTCTTCTGCCTAAAACAGTTGTACGGTGACCTTGCTTCATCCAAAATTTTACAAGAAGACAGAAGAATTAGTAAGTGACATTTTGTTTGTATTTACTTAATCCATTTAGTAAATGTGAGAAAAGGTAAAAAATTGATGCATTAATACACCTCCCATATCCCCAAGGAAATGACATAAATATTGTAGGTGTGTGCCTGCACTCTTGTATGGATATATACCTGGCTGGATCTGTACATTTTAAAAACCAAATTCCATAATTACATGGCATTAACTTTTTCCCTCTCCAGGTAGAACAGAACAGAATAGAATTAACCAGGTTGGAAAAGACCTTTGAGATCATCGAGTCCAGTTAAGCCATCAGGAACTGCCTATATTTCACATAAAGGCTAAAATTCCATGGTAATTGTTACAGCTACATTTGCAAAACTCTTTTAACTATTAAAGAAAAAAAAAAAGAAGAAAAAAAGTTGAAATTCAGAACACAAATCACTGTATCATGCTTTGCAATGCATCAAACAATGAGGCTAAGTGAGCTTTTCCTGAGCTCCTACAAAACAAACCTTGACGTGCTCAATCATAAACAGACCTGTATGCCCCAAAGATTTTTGCACGTCTTTAACTGTAGTTATTATCAGTAATCCCACTGAAGTCAGTAGGAATACTCACGGTGCAAAAAGCTACACACACACAAGACTTCAGCCTCGGGGGCTGATATTTCAAGAGTTGATTTGCTTGAGTAATACCCTGAGGAACTGGTTCTGTACAGGGTGTCCAATTCTTTTGATGTCTCTCAATGACTTCTCTAGAGAACAGTAATGAGTCACAACTCTGTTCTGTGGAAAACCCACTGGCCTGTAATGCTTTCACTGATGTAACACTGGGTTTAGTTACATTTTTAGTTAATTAACAGCCTGACTTACTCCTTGAGACTGCTTACCAACAAACCTTAGCACCCAGAAGCAGGTGACAGTAGATGACAGGAAACAGTGAAAATTATTAGGCAGGAAAACAAGATACCATGTGTCTAAAACAATATGGATATTCACTTACAGAGTAATAGGGATGGTATTAGACTAAATCACCACAATGTCAGAATGTGCATAGGATGGGAAAAGATTATATGCCTTATACATGACTGACGATGACACAGTCAGAAAATATCCAGAAGGGAAAAGACAAAGTGATGTCTCTTGCAGCTTAGGAAACTGCTACTTTACAACATGTCACCCTCAAATTAGTGTACACGGGAAAAAAATTACCCCTTCAGTATCAATGCCCCCAGCTCTTCTGTTACAATGGCCTTGACAAGACACCCATTTATTTCCTTCAGATAAATTGTTCCAAGGTGGTTGTTAGGCACAGTAGAGGCTCGACTGCTTAGACCCGGGTGGATTAGACTGCCCCGATAAGACGGAGCAGAGAACAATGTTGTATGCTAGCCTCACTCACACTTGGGAAAGGTTATGTATCTTCAGCAGGAGAGGCATTCCTAGTTTAATTTGCATTGTAGGGATTTTATGCCAAGACTGCAGCAGAAGTTAGAAATTATGGCGAGACTGACAATATTCTCTTAATACTCTAGGGGAGTCCCTCATAGGAAGAGTAATGAAATTAAACAGTTACAACAAAACAAACATTTCAATACAAGTACATACGTATTCTCCATGCAGAAATAACCTTAGCTGCCACTTGATCTCCTGAAAAGAGACCTATTTCAACTTTGTCTTGGGAACTATAATTTGAAAAATACTTGCTTGTACTACTGCTGTTTAATTATTTGTCTTCAAATAACTAAATAAATACAGACATATGTAGCTCTTTAAATAAGCTAATTTACATCACATAATTTGTCTCAAAACTCTGTAATTAGCTTGCAACAGAAGCCTTCTAAAAGATAACTTTCTGTAAAGTGAGGCTTACTTTTTTGATCCATAAAGCTATACAAGTCAGGAGTTTAGAGAACAGTAATCTAGAAGTAATTGAGCAATTACATGTCTAAATAAATGTTTGAATCTTTTGTACTGATGATTCCCTTTCCAAACTCACCCTAACTGAAGATAATGTAGGAGCTTACTTTTAGGTAAGAAGCTGTGAAAACCTTTTATCAATAGTGCTATTATGCAAGATATAAACAGACCTGGAGCACCTCTCCTATGAGGACAGACTGAAGGAGTTGGGGCTGTTCAGTCTGGAGAAGAGAAGGCTCTGAGGTGACCTCATTGTGGCCTTCCAGTATCTGAAGGGGGCCTACAAGAAGGCTGGGGAGGGACTTCTCAGGCTATCAGGTAGTGATAGGACTAGGGGGAATGGAATGAAGATGGAGGTGGGGAGATGTAAGGAAGATGTTCTTCCCCATGAGAGTGGTGAAGCCCTGGAATGGGTTGTCCAGGGAGGTGGTCGAGGCCCCATCCCTGGAGGGTTTAAGACCAGACTGGATGAGGCTTTGGCCAGCCTGATCTAGGGCGGTGTCTGCCCATGGCAGGGGGGTTGGACTAGCTGATCCTTGTGGTCCTTCCAACCCTGACTGATACTATGATAAAAAAGTAGGTGTGTATGTAAAAACTCATAGTGTGTAGTAGCTTGTCTGCTGTAGTTACTTTTATACTGGTACAAAATGAAATGTAAAGTACAGCTGTCTCTCTGGCTGGGATGCACTGTACTGGACAAATACATTACATTGACTCCACTGCTCCCACTGAAGCTGCACATATTTCTTTGTACCCACAGACCTGCATTTGAGACAGAAGGCAACAACAGTTCTAGAGGATCTCAGCAGCAGTGCGAAAAGGCCAATCTGTGCATCAATGGTTTTTCCCAAGTCACCTTGACATATCAAAGCCCTTTATCACATACTGCCATCTAACAGTCAGCTGCTTTGGCAGGTAGATAAAGTTCCTAAGCAGTTACAGTAATAAGAACAGCCCTGTGTGCTGAAACTCTAGAAAGAAAGTTGATTGCTTGTTAATTATTTACAAGATTTGACTGATTTGTCATTATTAAAGTACAGGTTCTGGGACAGATGTAAAGAGTGTAAGGTATTCTTCCTTTACAAATAATGGGCAAAAAGGACCACATTCCTAAATGCCTGTCTACACAAACCACTTGAGAACATCCTCTGGAAATGTTGCAGCAAAACCAGAGTAACAGCATGAGAATACTAGGTTTGTTCAGTAACATGTATCATATTAGCTGACAGATGAAGGTATGAAGGCTTTGGAATTTGCTCACTGGTATCTTCACCATTTCAGCAGGACATTGCTTGGATTAAACAGCTCCTATATGGTCTGATTTCTATCCTTAAAAGGAACAACTGATTCTGCAGATTTCTATGCAAAGTATGGGTCCCTCCTCTCTCTAGAGTATAGTGCAGCTTCTCAACCTGGGCACCTACTCTCAAACAGTAAACAACACAGACAATTTTATAGTTTTGGGGCAAATTTAACTGAAATAATGAGTATCAGAGAGCAAAAAGACAAGTTGGGAAGACAAAGTCGGCAAAGAAAACCCAACTTCAGTAAGAACATTATTCATTTTTAGGTACAAAGGGAGAGGATGTAACAAGAAACCCTCCCAGTGAAGACTATGTAAATATGTGGAAGCATAGTCCATCTCCTGAAGCCAGAAAGAGTTGGCTATAACTCACTCAAACTTTACATATGTAGGTAACTGCTTATGGAAATTGGTACTTTGAATCTGGGTTCTCAAACTCTCAGAAACTTCACTATGTCACAGAAGTCAAAGACCTACAGAAATAGTTAGTTTGGTGTGGGACTTAAAGCTGTACTGGAGCACGTACACCAATAGACAATATTCATCCA
>CM037633.1:6355453-6421474 GCA_015227895.2 Colaptes auratus
AATATGGAGTAAGCAGGATTGAAGTATCAACGTTGCACTTGTACCCTCTAGAATTTGGAAGATGTCTTCATGAAATCAAGTACTAACAAACAACTTCACCTTTGAACAAGACTACATTACATGAACTAAGATGCAAGCCTTTACTTAAGAGTATGTCAAGATACCATCACCTGCTTTCAAGATCTTCCACACAAAAGACTCAATAGCAAAACTGGCCAGATTCAGTGGTGCAGAATTGGTTCCCAAATTAAGCAGGCATTGTTTATTTATCCCCTACAACAATAAGAAGGTGGTTTACAGCTATTTTGTTAAGAACAGGATTTGAGGTGAGGACAACACTGACAGCTATCTTATTTCTGGATACAACTTCATGGGCAGAGAGTCCACAGTCTGCGTTGCTTAGTAGAAGCCAGGTACGATAGTAAAAACAGCAAGACTAAAATCTCCATCCACAAACATTTCTATTACTTCACATTCAAAGATCTCATAACTGACAGTCCACATTACTAGTCCTACATAACAGGCATCCTCAGTATTATCTCTGAAGCAGTGATTTAAGATCAGATTCTGTACCCTTCATGTACCAAACTCTTAAGGAATTTTTTTTTAATACACAAGGCACATGTCCTATAAAAATGTAAGGGTGGGAAAGCTTGGGTAACAAATGTTCTGTAAAAATTCACCAGTTACAGTAAGAAATGCCTGTTTGGTCAGAACCAAAACCCAACACATTTATTCATTTGGCAAGAGCAAATACCTGCTTTCTTCTGCACATTAAGAGACTTCTATAAAAGCGTAGAAAGTGTACCAGTTGTACCAGTAACCTAGCCTCTTGGCAAGAATTGCATCAATATGATTACTAAGAACTTCCACAAGGTTAGTATGAGAGGTGGTGAAACAGATGGCAGCCACAGAAGAGCAACCTCTGCCATGCCAGCTGAGGTAACAGATAAAAGCTGACAGCACTGTTCCTCTTAGGTGGCTGAAACAGAATTTACAGAAGAACCGTTAGCAATCTATTAGCAGAGATCAATATTTGAATAACAATTCAAGGGTAGCAAGTGGCTAAAAAACCATGCGTACTCTTGAGTAATTTCCACTAAATGGTTCATCAGTGGACAGAGCATGTCTTAAATTTAATCCTATGAGCCTGAATAGCATTGCTATAGAAAAGCAACTGCCAGAAACAGCATTGACTGGAAAGACTAAGCCAAATCCTCCACTTCCCTTCACTGAATTCTTTGGCACACCTCCTTAATGCTTCTCATGCATCCTTGTATTCTTCTGTTACTTTTAAGATTGCATACATTTAGCTTGTATTGCTAAAATTATTTTCTTTGAGCAAGATCAATCTCATAGTTGCAGAAACTTCCTAATAAGACTGTTGTAGCAAAGGCAACTCACAAAGAAGTTTTAAACCCCCTATTCTAACTTTTCAGAGAGAATTGGAGTGTATCAGATCTTTTGCAGAATCCCAAATTAGCAAAGGGCCAAAAATGATTTGAATTATTATTTTCCAAAATATCCACTTCTGGAAGTGCAATGACAGGATTTCCTCATTGCCTGCCTTCTACAGAGAAATTTATTGTGTGCAACAACAGTCACGAGACAGGAAACAAAGCAAGCAAAATATGAGGACTAATTTAGCAAAGTATTTCATCATGGACTTAACTTTATCCTTGCTTGGCAAAGTTTTAAAGCAGATGATAAACTTGGAACACATTTACATTCTTACCATCTCAGCAAAATTCTGGATAAAAGATGGAAACATTTAAATGCTCTGCAGAAACAGGTCCTGAAGAAGAAGCCGCTAAGGAACACAAAATGCAAACTCTCCATTTGAGTATTCACTCTTAATGCACACATTCACAGAAGCAAAGGTTATCCATCAACAGAAAAACTCACATAAGGGATCAAGACCCTGTCAGCTTAAATACTCCCTGGAAGAATATACTGCAGCTTTATATGTAAGCCATGTTCTCTGAGAGGCAATGGAGACCTGCACAAGGCCATAGATGTGAATACTTAATTAAATAAGAAAAAAAACAAAAAACACAATGCTTGAGCACCTCACCATTTCAGGTACATACTTTTAATTAGGAAAATGAGTGCTTTTGAAATATGCTAATAGAGAGATAAAATGTTGCTTTTATGGATATAGTCTCATACAATCTTTAGCATCATCCTTGCAGTTTTCAAGAGGCAATGGTTAAAGGCCAGCCCTGACATAAAAAGTTGTAACTTTTATTGAAAACTGCACAAGTCCTACAGGGCACTAAAATCTAGTGCCTGTGGTAACAACCACACACCTGTGTTCACACAACTTATGAACTTTTCTACTAACATTTCTTCCACCAAGCTTTAATAATTATTGGAAGAAAGGTAATTTAAAAAATATATATAAAGATGAAAGAAAAATCAATGGAACACTACATTACAAAAAAAAAGTAATCAGGTGTTTCAACTACAGTAGCTATTGTTTTACTACATAGTAGAGACTCCACCTAGCAGGCTGTTTGGTTGATTGGAGGGGTATTTTGTGTGTGTGACTTTGGTTTTTTCCATGAACAGTAACCAACATTGATAGCTAAAAGTGAATTTTAGTTATTCCCTGAAGAGACTGCAAGAATATGGAAAATGTACACATCACATCTTTTCTTCCATTTTCATTGAGCTTTGCAATGTTCTTGTTTCCTAAAAGGATGGACAGAGGGAAAAAAATACCACACACACAAAAAAAAACCACAACCAAAACAAAACATGGACAAAACACCCAAAACTCTCAAACAAAAAAATCATCATTTTAATGCACACCATTATGCACTGCACTAATGCCACTTCTGAAGTACTAAACAAAGCTAATGTCACACAGAAAAGAACAGCTGACATGTCTCAAATGCTACTTCGCCTCTGTCTGAATCTGATGCCAGCAGAGGTGAAAACAACCCCAACCAACCAAAACCAACACGAACACCCCCTCCCCCCAAAAAAACCAACACCCAACAAAAAAACAATTGACAACAAAAAAAAAACCCAAACCAAAATAACTGAAAACATAAGAACCAAAGCGCAACCAAACAACTTTCGCTCTTACAAAAAAGCCACCAACCTGAAACCAAAACCTGCTAAAACAGAACTACACTGACAAGGAACTTGAAAACAAACCAACGACCTTCTTAATAAGCGGTCTATTGAAGATTACCTTCCTCCCACAAATTCAAGCACTACAGATAGCACTCTATAAAGCACTGTATCTTTTGATAGATATCTTTTCAAAGCAACTGGTGGTATATGTCACCCTGTCTAATCATAACCACTATGCTTCTAAAGAGAGAAAAGTACCGAGTGCCAAGCTTGCATGCCAGTATTTCTTCAAAGCTACTTGGTCATGATGTACTATCCACAAGGCTTTCTATTTATTTCTATGAAAGAGTTGCTAATCTAGGGAAACTTGACAGTCTCTGTAGTACCTTCCCACAAAAAAGGGAGGATCCCAGCTATTCTGGGCAGCTTCTTGGCATTTTTTTCTAATGGTCCTGCTCTAAATTAGCTACGTGCTTCACCTGCACACACACCCACCACCCTCATCCTGTAAGCCTAAACCAGAACAAAGGTTCTACTTGTGTTCCCCATGACAAAACTAGAATAAATTATGTCTTGCTCCTGTTGTTTAAGCAAGCTGGTTAATTGCACTTGTTTCATATATCTCCAAACAGCCTGGTACATTAATTACATTCTGTAACACCAAGCCCCTCTGATTCACTCTGTCACTTGCACTGAGCACTTAAACTGTATTCCTTCTAGCTCTGTACATTTAAAAAACCAATTACTAATAACTACAATTCTACAGTATGATGTTTTCAATTTGTATACAAAGATATACTGGTGGTCTTAAAGATTAAAATATATTATAGAGGGAAAAATAAAGCTAAGAGGAAAAAAGAAATCCCCACAAACCTATTACCATGCTGACAGAAGCAAATGTTCTACTAAATCCTTTCACAGTGAAAACTTCCTACTGTTTAGCATGTACATAGAAATTTTACATTACAAAGAAATTTCCTTATCTACAGACCAAACTGATCATTAAACTGCATAGCATATTAAAGCAACCAACATGAAACTGTACTTGAATGTCTCCCTCTTATAATTTATTTTTTCTCCTTTCTTCCTGGGAGGTGGGCGAAGATGAGAGGCAGAGATGAAATATCCAAAGACGACTGTGTCTGCAAACAATAAACCTAGAGTCCTGGCTTCAGGACTGATACACTAAATGCTGTAAGCAGTAGCTTCCTGGTTCAAAGTTTGCTCTAACATACAGGTAAAACCACGCAGGGTCCCAGATACTAAGTTCACCTAATATTTAAAAGACTGCTTAGATATGTAAATACTAAATCCTAGGAGGACTGCCGAGCATTTGGTTCCAGAACACACTCATGCAGAACTGTAAGCCGCTACAGATGCTTGCTTCCCAGTTGCATGCTTGAGCTACTGTAATGCATCTAACGTCTATACTGCAGCACAGCGCCAACCCCTACTTTGAAAGACAATTTACCCTTGCACTGAAGTTCTCGCCCTCCTAAAGCGTACTTCCTCAAGATGCTAATTTATAGCTCCCCATCCATTACTTCAAGTTGAAAACCACAAGAGAGCAGACCCAAAGGGTGGAGTGCTGGGGAGTAGGGGGAATCCTTTCCCCAAAACGTTGCTACGCTTCACAAAACTCCCCGGAAAGCCTGTCGTGAGGGGCTGAGGGGAAGATGACGGAAAGACTCTCCCGCCCACCCACCCTGCAGCGGAGTCCCGGCGTGGCCCTGCCGTCCCGCACCTGCCCGACCCGGCGGGGTGGTGCTGTGCTGCCCGCGCTCCTCAGCGCCGAAGGAGGCGTTCAGGGACTCTGGTGATTCCCAGCTCGCCTCACCTGGGGCCGCGGCAGAGCTAAGCCATTTATTTCATCAGCTGGCTCTCCCGGTGGAAAGTTTAACAATAGAAGGAGGCAAAGTACTAACAGCTACAACAGCTCTTTCCCTCTCTTTACTGCTCTCCCAGCCTTCGAAATAAAGACTTATCACAATAGTTTTTACGCTTTCCCTGCTACCTCGAGCTGACATGTTTCCATTCATAAGCTAGCTTTCCATTAAGTTAGCAGACGGGAACGACTGCTTATTAGAAACATACTATTCCTGTATCCCCCAACCCTCCCCGCCCCGAAATACATTTTTATATCAGAAACAAAGTTCAGGCTCTGTAATGCTAACGTTTACAATGCCATCCATGTGCTGTTCCAAATCAGATACAGATGAAGGAGATTTCTGCACAGAAATGGCATATTTAAAATACGCGAACTTACCATAGACTTGAAAAAATGCAAATCCAAAGAGCAGGAGTGGCGTCAGCAGACCCATTTTGACATATTAAAAGCAAACCCGATCGCTTGTGAGACCAATTCCACAGAGATATATAAGGGGGGAAAAAGAAAAAGGAAAAAAAAATAATAAAAATCCAAAGCCAGTAAGAGGTAGGTTCAAAAGTTTTCCGTTACCTAGCAGCTACTTAAAGCGGAATGAGAAGTCCTGAAATAAAAAACTGCAAATGGAAAGGTCTTGAATGCGACACTTTAAGATCCATACAGATTAGAGCAGCGAGCGAGCTCCGAAGGCTTCTGCTTTGCACACGCGCCTTCCTAAATTCTCATCAATCCAGCCCAAGCAGAGGAATTATTCAAGTGTGTCTAAGATTCTCTTTAGGATCCATGGCAATCCAAAAGCAAGCTCTCTCTTCGGAAGACAAGGAGACGCTCCGAGAAAGGACCGGAATCCTTGAAAGTGCTCCACAAACTTCCCGGCACTTTGCAGGAAAACCATTGGCTTGGTTTGGCTATTTAGCTCTCCTTTCGCCCTCCCCCTACCTCTTTCTCTCCCTTTCTCTCCCAAATCAGTTCAAGCCGCAGTTTCTCACTTAACTTCCATAATAGGAACGCCTAACTAACGTGCTACAGGAGGGGAATGACTTTCTCAGCATCCCCTCAAAATTAAAGTCTGTCCCTTACACTTCCCTCCTCACTGGAGGAGGAGGGGAAAAAAAAAAAAGGCGGAAACTGGCAGTAACTCCAGCAATGTGCCGCGGCGGGCGGGAGCTGCTGCCGGCTGCTGCCGTGCAGTTGTGGCGGCGGCGGCGTGCGTGTGGCAGGGGGTGCGGGGGCCTCCTGCCGCCGCAGCTCTCCCGGGCGGCCCCAGCAGCCCGGCGTCCGCTGCTCCACGCCGCTCCGCTCTCCTCCTCTCTCCCCTCCCGCCGCCGCCGCCTCCGCCTCCTGCCGCTGCGGACACACCGGCTGGCAAGGAGAGGGAGGAGAATGAGCGCGGCTCGCGAGGCTGCCTAGAGAAGGGAGGCTGCGGGGTGTGGACTAAACCACTGCGCTCCACACCCACGCATCCTTCTCCTCCCGGGCTAGGGAGATGAGTGCGATACAAGAAGGCAGCCACAGAACTGGAAATCAGGCTCGCTGCAGGCAATGCCTTCCCACGTCACCTACCCCCTGCCTCTCCTCTACAGTTGGGTATAGGTAGAATTTATATGGTTGCTCCTCACCGCTTCCCATTTAATGGGCAGCCAATTTTTCGGTAAGTGATTTCATGGAACTGTTCTCTAATTATTCATTCCCTCTCTGCACATACACGCACGCTTGGGAGTGAGACCCTTGAAAGGATTTCCCCCAAAGATTTTTTCTGATCTGCTCTGTGGAAAAGGAAGAAAAGGTGGCAAATAAAATAAAACGGACCACGCATGACCTGCAAAGTCTGCGGGACTGGCGGGCTTGCTCAGCCGAAAACCAGCAACCTCCCGACCCGCGACTCCAGCGCCCTTCCCGGCCCTCCCCCCGGTCCCTCGGCTGCCGGGCAGATCCCGCCAGCGGGGAAGTTTCGCGGAAGCGACTACACCCCCCGGAGACATGCAGAAAAGGCGGTGAGAAAGATGAGAGAATGGGTAGCGGCACCCCCAAAAAGAGATCAGCTCACTCTGCCTACACGCCCGACAGAGGCTCTAAACCGGCAGAATAAACCTCAAAGAGCCACAGAGGGGAAAAGGGAAGAGAAGAAAATAAAAAGCCATAGACCCGAAGGAAGGAGCAACGTGAACCGAAATGGAATTTCAAAGTGATCAGTGTCGGAGGAGGGCAGGGAGTGAGCAGGCAGAGACACACCGAGGGCTGAGCGGCGGTAGCCCCGAGTGGCTGTTGGCCCGGCCGTTGCCACCGCGTGCCGTCCGCACGGCAGTGCCGCACGGTGATGCTGGAGCTCCCCCTACTGGCAGGCAGCCAGCAACAACCGCTATCTCGCGCCCAGCGCTGCCTTTTGTTGCGGCGCAGGCGGGGGCGGCCCTTCGGCACCACCCACCCTTTCTCGGCGGGCGGTGGCAAGTCCCAGCAGTCGTCCGGTGCGGCCGGCCGCCTGGAAAGGTCAGGTGCTGTGACAAGGGTGGCTGGCGTCCAGGAGCTACTGGAGTCCGCGAAACTGCTTCAGGAGATGTTAAGCTTCTTTATTTGGTTTTCGGTAGCCAACCCGAAACGAGTACTATTGTACCAAACTTGGCCAATGCAACCTGGTAGCATATTGAGTGAGCTCGGGGTCAGAAGGGACCTCCGTGGAACATCGTGTGCAACCTCCCAGCCAAAAGCATGATCACATAGGGCAGGCTGCCCAGGAATGCATCCAGACTGATCTTGAAAGTCTGTAGAGAAAGAGGCTCCACAACCTCCCTGGGCAGCCTATGCCAGTGCTCCATCACCCTTACAGTAAAGTTTTTCCTCATGTTGAGGTAGAACTTTCTGCCTTACAGTTTGTGTCTATTACTCCTTGTCCTGTTACTGGGCACCAGTGAAAAGAGTCTGTCCCCTTCTTCTTGACACTCATCCTTAAGGTATTTTGGAAACATTACTAAGATCCTCTCTCAGTCTTCTCATACAGACTAAACAGCCCCAGGTCTCTCAGCCTTTCCTCATAAGGTGGGTGTTCCAGACACTTAATCATCCTTGTAGCCCTTCATTTGACACTCTAATATTCTGTCTCTTTAGAAATGGGGAGTCCAGAACTGGACACAGTACTCCAGATGTGGTCTCACTACAGGGCAGAGTAGAGAGGGAGGAGTCATGCTTTGGTGCTCTAAGATGATGGGTAAAGCTATTTTAAACAGAAAGGACTTACCTTCTCCCATGTTAATTTACTGGTCCTAAATAATCTCATCAAGTCTTTTTCCTGTTGTTTTCTTTGTTGGTTGGTATGGGGGGTTTTTCCCTAATTTGCATATGCTAGAGATTTATTCATTTAGTAAGGTCTTCATGTAAAGAGTCTGAACAGTATGTCTGCAAAATTTACCTTTCCCACACATACTCAAATAAACAGTCTGCAAGTTATTTCTTACTCAGTTCTTGTGTGTAATTAGTGACAAATACTTTACTGTTGACAAAAGTGACAACACAAAGTGTTGCTTTTTACGTATCTAAGCATATTATTGATATTCCACACAAAGCCAGATGACAACTCCAAAGTTTCTTTATGCAAATCACAAAATGATGTCCTCCTATATTCATAATATGCCTAGAAGATAAATATATATTAATACATCTAAAGACTACCCTGTGAAGAAGGCTATAATTAAGGCTAATTAGGGTAAGGTGATCAAAATGGTATTTTTTGTCAGTGTGTTTGTAAACTGGCAAAATGATAAAATCGTAAATCACCTACCTGGTGGCAGTAGGTGTAACAAGACATGAAGTATTAAAGAATATACCCCATCGTGGTGGACATCTGAAGGACACAGTGTTAGTGAAAATGCTGACTTGTTTATTACACTTTTAAATTGGAAGTAACTATACAACATGCTTTTAATTTTTGCTGCTTTTCAAGTATATTTAAGATAAATTTAATAATAGCTGATACAGACCACCACATTTTGTAGATATGTACAATCTTTAAAACCCTTAGGTAGAGAGGTACCTGTAAAAGAGTATAAATGACTCACATAAATGTTCTCGGTGAAGTAAATGGATTATTCCTCAGAGTTGATACTGTTTTATTCATTCACTTCCTCAGAATACTGCTTTTCCACTACTAAAGACACTGCAAAGTTGTGGAGAGTTTTGGCCAATTTTAATCAAGTGTTTGTAAGCATGAGATCTGTCTGTATGTATTTAAATTATTTTTTAATTTGAGAAGAATTAACTGTCCTCCAAAGTGGCTAGCAGGATCTGAGAGTGTTGGGTAACTGGCTTTTGTATTGATGCTGTTTAACCAAAGTCAGAAAACTTGGGTAAGTTTGGCTAATATGCAAACAAAACAAAACAAAGCAAACAAAAAACCAAACCAAAACAAAAAAGGTCCAAAAAATACCCCCAAAATGAAGTCTAGAGATTGGCCGGAGTGCTGTAGCATAGGTTCAACACATGTTACGGCTTACAAGCACAGGACCTGTCACAGATCAGTCACAGGCCTATGAGCAGACTTTGCTTGGAATGGTGTCTGCTTCCATTGCAAGATGTAAGCCAGATACTAGAATAAAAACTAGTATGCTTTCCTCTGCAGTCTTTCAGCAACCTCCTATGAGCACAACTGACAAGACAGGTGCTCTTTGCTTGATTAGCAAAGTCTATACAGAGGAACTGAATGTGCCAACTATTTGCCTGCCTATATATGCCACCTGATAAAATACTTGTATGAGCAGGATGAGGAAAAGGCCTATCAGTATTGGTGCACATAAAGATTCAGTTCAAGGAGTACTGTTAAAGTGGAACTTCGGAATAGGGAAAAGGCACAGTAAAGTCACCCTGATTCATATTATGGTCAGTCATCAAATGAGGCAGGACTAACTTAGTAAAGGAATGGAATAGCATAGCGTAGCATAGCATAGCATAGCATAGCATAGCATAGAATTAACCAGATTGGAAAAGACCTTTGAGATCATCAAGTCCAACCTATCACCCAACACCATCTAATCAACTAAACCATGGCACCAAGCACCCCATCCAGTCTCTTCCTGAACACCTCCAGTGATGGTGACTCCACCACCTCCCTGGGCAGCCCATTCCAATCGCCAATCACTCTTTCTGTGAAGAATTTCTTCCTAACATCCAGCCTAAACTTCCCCTGGTGCAGCTTGAGACTGTGTCTTGTTCTGTCACAGGTTGCTGGGGAGAAGAGACTGACCCCCACCTGGCTACAACCTCCCTTAAGTAGTGAGATCAGACGTATATTCATTTCACATCTTTGATTCCTAGACAAATATCTGCATTAAAATATATATTTAGTACACAAAAGATCAGATGCAGTGTTTAAAGTATGAGGGTTTTTTATGACTAGCCCTCTTTTCAGGTGAACATTTTTCTTCTAAACCAATATTACCATTCCTGGTGTTACAAATTTATACAATGCAGTCTATTTCCTGGATGCCATAAAACCCTCTTGCTATCTTCTCAAAGAGGAGAGCTTGAGTTGGATCATATAGAATTTATTCTGGATACTAGAGCCACTCATGCTGAAAGTGACTAGGGATCTTTAATATCCACAAAAACATACACATAATGTGATGGCCATGCAATTTAAATGTAGGTAACTAAGTAGTGAAATTAGGAAACTAGTCTAGACTCTGGAGCAGAGCAAAATGCAGATCCAGAGGATAATTCAGAGCATGTAGTGTTATGCAGCCTCCTAAAAAAGAAGAAAAGGGCGTGGGGGGTGCGTGGGTGTGAAAATACCACCATGAGCTTGGACTTTCCCAGACAACATACTCATGTCTTCCTCTGTGCTGTTCTGCTCCAGATCATCAGGTTCTGATGTAATTGAATACATGATGGGAGAACAGAATTTATGGCTTTGAATCTTTATAAATGATGAAGTGTGATTATTATTCCTATTGCAATCAATAGGGCCTTCCACAGGAAGATTGGACATTTGAGATGTGAATCAGGAACTCAGTCCAGGAAAGGAAGACATGTTGCTAGAAAAAGTGTAAGCACAGTGGCTCTATCTCTCTCACAAAGGCCCCGTAAAATTGTTTCTAATACTGTCCTTGGCTACTACAAACCTACTTTCTTAGAACCACTTTTGTGGATTAAGAAAAAAAAAAGAAGAAAAGAAGAGAGATGTGTTCCAAAAGCATGTGTTTCTTTCTCTGTCTCACAGGTGTCTCTTGCTTCCTGCCCAGAGGGTAACCTTCTGCTTCAACATTAAAAATTCCTTCTCTTCTCCCAGCTGAACAGTCACAACTGTTGCAGCTTGTCCTCACATGGGAGGTTCTCTAGACCTCTGATCATCTCCATGGCCCTCCTCTGAACCTTCTCCAACAGTTTGTGTTGGAGGCCCCAGAATTGGGACAGTGCTCCAGAGTAGAGGGGCAGAATCACTTCTCTTATCATGCTGGTCATAATTCTTTTGATGCAGCGCAGGATATGGTTGGCCTTCCAGGCTGCAAGAACACATTACCAGCTCATGTTGAGTTATATAGACTTGCATAGACGTGCACATACTTGCAGAGTCTTGCACACACTTGCATAGAGCAGGTAGAGCAGTATTATTTTCAGAGGTGCAAAGCTATGGAACAAGAAGCAACAGACATCAGGTGCAATGTGGGAAGGTTCTCATTAGATGCCAGGAAATGTTTGGGTTTTATTATCATGAGGGCAGTCAAACAGGCACCAAGGGGGCTGTGGAATCACTATCACTGGAGATACTCAAAATGTAATGGGACACTATCACAGGCATTGTAGGTGAGCCTGCTTTGGACTAGATGATCTCCAGAGGTTTCTCATGGGCAATATTTTTTGAAAGATTCCATGATTCTATGACTGGCAGTACTGTCAAAGTTCTGACTGTGTAGATGCATTGACACCAAACACCAAGGTTGCTTAGTAGAGAACTATCTATGAAAGTGTTCTGTAGAGCTCACTTCTGTTAGTATATAAAACTGCTTGCACAAGCTGCCAACAAAAGAATTGCTTGGCTTTCCTCAAATTTAAGCCATTCCTGTTGCAATACTAGGAGCCTTTGTTGAGCAACTCCTGAGCAGTGACTATTACAGGACTAGAAGAGCTCTTGTGATTGAAAATGATTCCTTTTGCAACTGCAGTGTCTAAAATTAATATCCTTCCTACCAAGTGCAATAAGCTGCACATCAAGCTTATAACTGTCTCCACATTGCAGACTGTAGCATGAGCTCATTATTTGCAACAGGGCACACTTCATCCCTTCCAGTCATTCCACAGACTGTCTAGTTAGCCTTCTCCATGTCAGGAATTTCCTCTTATGCTCTGATATTTTCATCATATCAGTATGTCTGAATATCTCATAGCACATCAATAGTACTGTTGAGGTTGGAAGAGACCAACTGCTCACCTAGAGCTCACAGTTCTATGACTACTGCTAAACCACAACCATTAAACCATGGCCCTAAGCACCACATCCATGCATCTTTTAAATACATCCAGGGATGGTGACTCCCCCCAGCTCCCTGGCCAGTCTGTTCTAATGCTTGCTAACCCTTTCTGCAAAAAATTTATTCCTAATATCCAACCGAAACCTGGAACAATTTGAGGCCATTTCTCCTAATCCTGTCACTAGTTGCCAACCCATTTGAAAGGGTTGCAAGTGTTCCTGTCTGCTGTATCACAAATTTCTGGTCCCTCCCTTATACCCAGTACTCTGTGTAAGTTACACATTTCTTTGTCTAATGTAGGCAAAGTCTAGTTAATCAGATGAAAGCACCAATTATGGAATAAAGTGCTAATCTGCATAAATAAGGACATCAAAAACCATATTCTAGTAACTACAAATAAAATAAGACTCCAAGAGTAATTTTTCTTATTCCCTTGATAATGTAGTGCACTATGCAGAGAGTACTTTTTATTAAAACCTAACAAAACCTATGAAAACCTAACAAAAATGCACTCTGTCACTCTGGCTCTGTCCAGCCTGATCTAGTATGGGGTGTCCCTGCCCATGGCAGGGGGGGTGGAACTAGATGATCCTTGTGGTCCCTTCCAACCCTAACTGAAACTATGAAACTATAGCTTCCATACAAAGCCTAAAATCGTTCCCTAAGTGATACATTTATTTTAAAAGACATCTTAAATTTCAAAGGGCATAAGGTAGTCATTATAGCATTCAAAAAAAAAAGAATGAGCATTTAAAGTGAAGAACTGGAGGAGGATAATATCTTAGCCCACCTACTCAAGAGATGCAAAGGCGAAACTCTCACTAGAAAAGGGTGCATTTCCTCCTAGTGACAGCAAATGGATTCATATGAAGATCAGTATAGCTGCCGCACCTTGACTTCCAAAGATCAGAAAATCAAGCTATACAGCAACACAACATTTACAATGGTACACAGCAGCACACAAATAAGCCTTACACCATATTCCTACATAATTACAAATAACACATTGTGCTCTATTGCTAAGTGACATATGTCACATTTGCCATAACAAGTGCATATCGACAGCCAACTACATTAGCCAACAATATTTACACTTTAATTACAGCTTTTAAAATGGAAATAAGTAAATATATATATGTACCTCAGCTGGCAATGAGGCAGAAATTCATACAAGGAGCTCCATATGTAAATGACCATTGTGTAGATACCTGTTTGCAGGTATTCTTTACAATAGGAAGTATTTAATAATGAATGAAACAAGTTTTGCTATGTCATTCACAAGCCAATTCAGTTGAAAATTATAATAGACACATGCAGTGTTGGGTTTTTTCATCTGAAATGGCTGGATTGTATAGTTACTGTTTTAAAGAAGAATCCAGACTCACTGAGTTCCCTTTGTTATGTCTGGCCTCCAAAGTGTCAGTGGCACAGACTGGTAATTGCTGAGCATGACTTCTGCTGTACTACAGTCCTCAATTTTAATCGTATATTAGTCAAACCTAGGACCTGATGTAGTATCACAGAGCTGCTGATTTATGAAGATGTCAGCTCCTGAGAATCTGGTCCATCACTATGGTGGCAACCCTAACAGGATTAGAGGCTCCTGCATGTTTCTTCCAGTGGGATGTAATGTTCCCATCAGGCTATGATTCTTTCTTTGCAATATGGTGCTGTCAACACTCTTCTCATCAGTTATACATATCAGGGGATTATTAGCAATATTTGTCAGACTTCTATATTATTTTTGTCCCAGAACAGCCTTGCCTCACTTCAGCAATAGAATTACAGTTTGCACTGTCTCAAGAAATGCTTTTAGATTAGAATTGATGTTTCAGTCATATGATTTTTTCACTGCTGATGTAATTTAGTTTTCTATCTACATTTTTATATGAGTACATGACTTATTTTTAAAAATGTGATCCTGCTAAAGGCAGCTGAAACACAGAGAGTTCCCACAGCAGAGTTCAGTCTAATGCCTTTCTCCTGCATAGCAGACTAAAAGAGGGGTTAAGACTAATGTAAATTTAAAAAGTAAAATGAAAAGAAACGTACAAGAGGAAAACAGTGAAACCTCAGAGCAAGGCTTCTCCTTAAAAACTATGCATTTAATCAACAAGACATATAAATAAGTATGCCTGTAAACACCAAGTATGCTGTATAATCACTAGAGGAGCTATTGTGTTTTGAATATTTTGCAGTTAGAGCTATTGTAGGATTTAATTGCTTGAAATGTACACAAAATCACCACATTTTACAGGAGAATATGTGGGAATGTTTTTGCTCTATGCTACATTTTCTATTATGGTGGGAGCAGCTGTGCCGGTACATGGTCCCTTTAAAAACAATAAAACTGGACAAGTAAAGGAACCAACTCGGAACACAAAGTCAGAGGCAATAACTCAACTTTGGTTTCTGAACTGAAACACAAAATAAGAATTACTTCAAAATGTGTTGCCGCACCCAGGAAGACTCTTTCAAGTTTAAAGCACAATACCAACACCCCAGAAATTCTCTTTTTCTTATTTTTTTGTTGTTGTGTTTGGTTTGGTTTTGGAGACTTTTGTTTGTTTGTTGGTTGGTTTTCCTTCTGATTGTACAGCTTGAAATATTGTGGAGTGATGGTGGAATTTAGCATGTTTCAATCTAAGCCATGTGTTCAGATCTTGCCCATGATGATGGTGCGCAAAAGTTATTACCTGATTCCCAGCTTAAATTATTTTAGAGACAGCTTTCTGTAGATAGGAGAAACATGCTGTAAGCTTATCTTACGCAGACAATCAGCAATAGTTCAGCCTTCTAGGACAACCTTGAAAAGAATAGGGTATTTTGCACTGCCATTGCCCAGAAGGTACTTATCTTGAGAATAAAGAAAGAATTGGGTTTCAATAGCATCTGCTACAATGAGATCCCATAACCAGGACTGTGTATCTATGGACTTCTGCAATATAAACAGTAATTAAATCTCACTGCCACGTTACCTGCTGCAAGATTTTCTAAAGGAAATATCTTTTTCATAATTCCAGCACAAAGTGACATTAAAAAAAAAAGTTTTTATCATTTTCCAAAGGAAAAAAAAATATATAGTAGCTCTTTGTAAGGGGCACGTCTATTAAAATGTCAGATTTAAGGTAAATGAGCCCACAGTGTAAAGCCACAAAAATGTGTAGATAAAAGGGGTTAATATCCTCAAAAACCAAAATATTGTAGTAATGTGTGGAGATATGTCAGTGGCATCAAATAGTGAAGATGTGTTCTAGATTTATTATTTTGTTTATATTCAAAAAGAAACAACAGTCCGTTCTGAAGAATCTGAATTTGTGTGCAATTTACTTGGGAAATTACCCTGAGTGTTTAAAGGACTGGAATCCTCACAAAACAAAAAGACACTAGAAATCTTTCCCAGTATCCTCTGGAAGAAATATTACAACTGATTCACATTGTTGAAGTACTCAGCAGGCCACCTGGGAGTTGTAGGTGGAGATCCTTTCAAGTGATCTACGTTTCAAAGGCAATTGGCTTAAATTCTGATGTACTTTATTGTCATCCACCACTGTTCTTTGGTGGTTTGCACTGATAATTTAATGCTGATCATTTAGTTACAGTAGTCCTGACATAGAGTACTGAATAACATTTTTTTCTTTCTTTCTTTTTTCCCCCCTCTGTAAATCAATTTACTTTTCTTGTCACATGACCTGGAAGTTAGTTAGTGATTCAGCATAGGCTCAGATAAACCAACTTTGAATCTGTTAATTTTAAAATGACTGTAAATATACATTGCTCAAATGAAATGTACACCTCCTGAATCAAGGAGCTTGCTTATAACCCATTAACAATTCTCAGTGTCTACCCTTAAACTTCTTAACATAAAATCACCAAGGATTATATGCCCACAATCTTGCAGATGCTTGAATGTATCAGCAATCAGCGTATTTGCAGAAAAGTGCCTTTTTTTTTGTCTCTGCATACTATCTTACAGTCACATCTCTGACAAGCAATATGAGAAAGAGTGATATGGCCCTCTCTAACACCAATGTGACAAAAAGAAGGGAGCAATGACTGGTGCTGGGTGTCTGATACATGCAGAGGTGTGTCTTCTGCAGAAGCAGGATTATAGATGCAAGAGTGGCAGAGGGAGGGTACGGCATCTGAACTGTTAAGTCCTGGATTTGTAAATCATGGCTTAAGCAGAGGAGTACTAAGTCAAATCACAGTGATGGATCAAACAATTGAGCAAAGTATTCCTTAAAAAAATTTCAAGATGAGCCAAACAAGCAGAACAAAACAAAACAATACAATACAATACACCAGGTTGAAAGAGACCTTCAAGATCATCGTGTCCAACCCATCAACCAATCCAACTCACCTAAACAACTAAACCATGCAGCAAAGCAAAGCAAAGCAAAGCAAAACAAAACAAAATGAATGAGAGCTGAATTACATCAAGCAAATGTGAAGAACTTCTGGATTCTTATAAGGATATCTCGAAACATCTTAAAACACAGCAGAAAATTTTGGATTTAAATTCTTTTAATCCCTACAAATAATTAGTAATCACATTTCATAATCTAGGCAAATAGCAGATGATAGATAGATGAATTTTTAATAGGAAAATGTCACTTATTACATTTTCCAAACTCTTGCTTCTCATTAACATTGTAGATCTACATCATACTTAAGACTGTTAAATCAAACTGCTTAACATTATGGACTGACAGGTTCATTAAAGCTGAACAGTAGAATTGCTGTCATATGCACTGCAATCCCATACAGTAGAAATTTTTCTACTTTTAATTTCAAATGTTTAAAAAGAAATCTTTGTTGCTATTTTGTTTCTTTGAGAGGCCTTGGTACATATTTGACATTTCAGCTTGGATAATATTTTGGTTGCCTCTTAAATTCTGAACTATTTAGGCAAAAGAGAAGAGTGCTGTTTGAAACAGCTTTGGTAGAATAGTTCCTTCTTTTCTAATCAATTAATCTGTATTAATTTATGCCTCTCATTATTACAGAATTGTTGGCTGGAGCTGTAGGTGCTGCAGTCCCATTTGGACTATATTATTTTTATACATGAAAATACAGCTACTGAATGTTGTTCAATCTTAAAAGCAAAAGAATTCTGCAGAAAAAAATTGTTTCTCCGGGGCCCAGTTTATTAAAATTATTTAGAAGTGCTTCACAGTGCTGATAGCATCTGTGTGGGAGCCATAGTAATGTTGCAAGTCAGAGTGAATTCAGTGTATAGCAATTATTTTCTTTTGAAGGTTCTTAACAGATACCTATGTAAATATTTTTATCCTGGCATTGTGTGAAAACTTCCATCATGCAGTCTTTGTTCTGGAGATCTAGAAAATAAACTAAAAACTGTTTAAATCGAGTACAAAGTACTAAGTACTATTCTTTCAGACCAAATAAAAAGTGCAGATACAGCTCTTTCAGCAGTAAGATACCTGCTGTTAATAGGAATTATGACAGGATTCATCAAGGATTGGTCAGAAGCTATGTCATGTACATTGAAATTATTAGAATGGAATAGAATTAACCAGGTTGGAAAAGACCTTTGAAATCATCAAGTCCAACCTATCACCCAACACCATCTAATCAACTAAAATATGGCACCAAGTGCCTCATCCAGTCTCTTCTTAAACACCTTCTGTGATGGTGACTTCACCACCTCCCTGGGCAGCCCATTCCAAGGCCCAATCACTCTTTCTGGGAAGAACTTCTAACATTCAGCCTAAACCTCCCCTGGTGCAGCTTGAGACTGTGTCTTGTTCTGTTGGTGGTTGCCTTGGAGAAGAGACCAACCCCCACCTGGCTACAACCTCCCTTCAGGTAGTTGCAGACAGCAATAAGGTCTCCTCTGAGCCTCCTCTTCTCCAGGCTAAGCACCCCCAGCTCCCTCAGCCTCTCCTCATAGGGCTTGTGCTCCAAACCCCTCCCCAGCTTTGTTGCCCTTCTCTGGACACATTCTGGCATCTCAACTTTTTCCTAAACTGAGGGGCCCAGAACTGGACACAGGACTCAAGGTGTGGCCTAACTCCCTTAGTGATGGAGAAAGCTAAGACAAGGTCCAGATGACAGTGAATCAAATTTTTACGAATAAAACCTTCCATAAACAGGTGCAAAAAAGCATCTCCAGGGGAAAAAGTAGGAATATGAAGTTAGCAGGCATTTGAGAAAACATACTACTCTTAATGCTATTTTTGTTATTTTCAGAGAAAAGAAATTGCATATAATCTTTGAAGTAGTCAGGAGGGATTGAACCAAATTATGCACCTGTCACCTCCTGTAAAAAAAGTCACAAAATGGCAAGTCACGGAAACTAGCTCTTGGTTACAAGTTATTCTTTTGCATTTGCAATAATGCAAGACTACAACATGGAATTTAACAAATATTTTAACAGAACATCAGATCTCTACGCTAAAATCTATTCCCTGCTGTTTATCAGCAGTAGCTGATAAAATGAGCATCTTTTTTTCTACTGTTTCTTCAATACCACAGGAAGTATTAGTCTCAAGTCTTTTCAGAGAGCCTAGTTGCAGTGTTCACCTATTTGTCCTAATTATCTAGAAGTCGAAATTGTAACATAAATAGTAATTGAATCCTACTGCTGAAACAACATGTTCTTGTTCATACAGCTGAGCTTGTTTTCCTTTATCTTTTTTCCCTTTCTTTCCCTGATGAGGTCCAGCTGAAAAGTAGGCTTCAGCTAAATCACAGTACAGCTTTGGAAGTCAATCATACGTCTGACTAAGGGACTTCAAGATAAAATATCCTACTGCAATTTAATTCTTGTCAACATATTTACCTTGAATATTTCATATTAGAAGGGTTATTATTCCATTTTTATTCATACAGGCATACACAATTCTGTTTGCATTCTTTTGCACAATATAGGAATTTGGACATGATGCTATCTTTTCTCTTATGAACAGGTTTCTGAACTAAGACTCATAGTCATACATGACTTATGTACGTTCATATAACTTCTTAACAATAAAAAAATCCATTGGCAAACTCAATAATATTGTTTTGTCTACTTTTTTTTTCTCCTTTTCCTTATTGAAAAGTTGCATACTGAAGGCATTTCCTCTGAAAGTTAAAATATGAGGTCACTGAAACAATTATGATAAGATAATCTTTCTGTAGCTTGTGAAATTAGATATGTCTCTCATATCAATGTGTTTGATAAATTCTGTTACAATGGAGTAATCTCTTATTTTCATATAAGCTCATTTCTGGTTCCATTTAACTCTTCCCTTTTTAGTTTCCACAAAGGATACATATTTTGAAGAAAAGTAATGAAAAGAAAGCAAGAATCCAGAAGGGGCATCTACATACCAGGAGATAAATTTCCAGGTTTGCTCTTGAAAAGGGGCAGCTACCTCATAGATCAGTTACCTGATTTTCCTCCCTGATCTGCCCAAGGTGCACATTGCTGACTTCAGAAAAGATCTGTGTAATTTGATAAGACAATTAAAATAAATTAATTGTTTATTTTGAACAGCTATAAAATCTATCACCACCAGGTATGACTCATCTTCTTCTCCTCAACAACTATTAACTCCCTCAAGAGAATTACGGAAAATAACTCTTGGCTAGGATAGACTGTCGAAAGCGAAGCACTAACTGCATGTTAAAAAGTAACATATAAAAGCTTTAAGTCTTCAGAGAGCCTTAGAGCCACATGACACTTCTTGAACACTTGCCCAGAAGTATATCTTAAAACTACAGTAACTCCCATTTCATATAAAAGGAACATCAATCATTGTTAAGCTTTGCTATTATATCTCACCAAAAGCAGTGGTGAAACCCAACCCAAACTTAGAATGTAACATGAATTAAAACGCTGTCATCGTGGCAGTAAGCATTTCACACAAATAGTTTTATTGTTTTCCACCAAAATTGTAATTGAATTTGATACCGAGTCATACTTTTGAAGACAAAATAAAATCTAGTTGAAAATTCCCAGCCTAGTCTAGCACAAGAGACAAGTCTACGAACTGGTCTGCTTCACCAGAAGGAAAAGTTATGGAAAAATTGTGACTTAACCAGGATTGGAAATAGAAGTTAAAATAGAGCTGGTTTGGGTGTTTATTTTTTTTTAATCACTTGGGAAATAGTGATATTTAATGCAATAGAATAGAATAGAATAGAATAGAATAGAATAGAATTAAGCAGGTTGGAAAAGACTTTTGAGATCATCGAGTCCACCCTATCATCCAACATTATCTAATCAACTAAACCATGGCACCAAGCACCCCACCCAGTCTCTTCCTAAACACCTCCAGTGATGGTGACTCCACCACCTCCCTGGGCAGCACATTCTTTGTGTTTTATGAGAACCCTGTAAAAAACTGCTCCACATAATCTAAAAATTAAGCCGTAATGTTAATCAAATATACAAAACCTCACAGATGCTGTTCCAAGTGATTGTTGTGCAACATAATGCAGTAGAACTTTGTCTTTTTCCCAAACAATGTTTTTAAATAGTATTGTTTAGTTTCAGATCTGTGGGATAATTTTAGTTCCTGTTTCAGGAAGGTTCTCAGAGCCTAGGGACACTAGAGAAGGGACACTTCCCTATTCTCTAACTGAAGTTAGGAGACTGTAAAGGAATGATCTTTACAACAACTAGTTACTCTGTCCCTCCAGAAGAAGACTTCCTTTCCTGTATGAAGACTGCTGCTTGAAAGATCAACATCAAAACCTTTTTTTTTTTGTTTTTTAGTGAAACCCCACACATAATTTCTTACAGGTAAGACACTTCCTTAGTATGTAGAAATTGCTCTGTGTCTACTAGGAATCAGTGTGGTGGAGTTTCTGCTTGGAGTGATAAATTAAATGAATGTAGACAACAGCTAAGTCACTTCTTTGCTGAAAGTGAATGATAATGACATTGTCTTGTGCTTTATGATAAACTCATTTAAAAGACTAACATGCTTGGGGGGAATTCCCACATTTTAGGACACATATATAAACTGTCCTTCACTTGATCAGTTACAAACTGCTGAGAGTAGAAGAATGCATACATATATTATCTTTTTAAATCCTTGTGTATATCTGGTTTATATCTAAAGAGGTTTTTCATGAAAATGTCCTGGTTTTCCTTTTGAAACTGAAGAACAGCTAACTGTGCATGCTATATGAAGAATGGATTTTACAGGGAAAGAAAAAGTAAGAGAATATATATATTAAAGCACAATGGTCACAAAGCTATTCAACCAAGAATCTCTTGTTGTCTCTGTTTATTTAGAATGCATTTGTCACTTTGGGGGTGATGTTGCATGTTATGATTGAGCTGATCTTCCACATTACCACTACTTCAAATGAAGTATCCTCCTCCTCCTCTTTCCCAGTTCTTTCTCTTCCATGAACATTATCCTCACCATGCAGTCCTTTGCTTTCCTTAGCTAGCTCCAAGACATGTATTTATAACCTGGATTAGTTTTTTGCCAATTTGCCAATACTAACCAATTCTGTACAAGTCTAGTAAGTGCCAACATCAAAATGAGAGAAGGGAGAGGAGGGCATCATGCAAGCAGGGAAAGCTTATCTCCTCTCAGCGGTGGGAAGCTCTTACATAATCTTAAATAACATCACCTTCTCCACCTTAAGCCTACCAATCTCGAGATGCAGAGCTGATACAGCATGATGTTGCTACAAAGAGAAGTCTAGTAGCTTTCCATTCTCATTTCTGAAAGGCAGCATTTACTTGAGGAACTTTACTTTAAATATACCAGTGGATTAATGAGCACAATTTTCAAATGCTAGTCTTTACTTAAGGATTAGAACTGTAAGATACAGCACACCAATCAAAAGGTGTACTTGCTTATAAAGTAGATGCATGTATGCTTTCTCCTCTTTCTCACCCCTCTCTGCTTTTGGACAAACCTACCCTCCTCCCACAAGGGACTTTTTTCATCTCTTGAATAAAGAATGTGTTTCCATAGAAGTCTTGCAAGCTAAATGAACAGTTAGACCTTTTCACTGCACAAATCACTAAAAAAAAGAAACTAAGGAAACCTGAGATCATGCTCCTGTGCAAAGGCTGTATTTATACTGCTTAAACAAATGTATCAATCTTTTACTGCCTATGAACTAAAAATAAGCCTGCTGTGGTATCTGTAAGAGGTAATTATTTGTTGGCTATGCATGTACACTATTAGGTGAGATAAAAGCTTTGTTGATCATGTGAAAAGTGAAGTGGGATACAAACAGCAGTGGTCTATGTTCTTGCATTTGTTTGGATTACTTTACAGGCATATTTTCAGAAAACCTGTTCCAGGTTTACCCACTGTAATGGGAGCAGAGAGAGAGTATATCCCTGAACACTGGCAATTCCTGGCTGCAGAACAGTGTCTTGCACCCACAGATATAATCTGTGAGTCAGTCATGCTTCTCTATGAATGCTCAGAACTGACCTGATGTGTGACTGATATAACCAGCTATTGATCTAAACATAAAAAAAAGGATAACTTTAAAGTAATCCTGGATGTTTGCTGAGAGAATAGAAACTACACTACTTTTAAACATGCAATCTTACCAATTTTTTGTATTGATACTTTTCCTATCTGTTTATTGATGGATTTCAGTAAAGGCTGACTCTTCCATAGTGTTGACACTAGTGTATAATATAAAGCTGGTAAACTGTAGTACAGCAATTAAAACCCAAAATGCTTGCATCTCATGCATAATGAGATATTTACTTATTTATTTTTGAAACCAGTACTAGTTATAGACTATTCAGATACTCTTGGTCATATCATGGATGATATTAGAATAATCTAAACTACAGAAAGGATATATTTCCATTTCTTTCACAGTATTAAAATAAACCAACCAAACAAAAACCCCCAAAGCAAAGGCCTAAGATTGCATTGATTAAGTTGGTTTCTAAAAGCATTGCTTTATCTCAAAATCAAGTACAGTTTTCTGAAATAAAAGAGCTGTAGTTTTTGAGTAGCAACACTACATATGGTTAACACCAGACAGTGCCTATGTAAGGTTGGAAGCTGCAAGCTGAGATGTGTAAGTAAAGTGGGAGGAAAACAAATGAGATGTCAGCTACATGCTCAGTAGCTTTCCAGGCAGTATGTTTGAATGAACAGTGTTACCATATACTGAGTTATTATTTGTTACGTGATACCAAGGAAAGGATTCATGCAATTGTTTATTATTACAAACTGCTCTGTGTAAAACACTTTTAAAAGAGGAGCTATCACTAATATGTGGCAATATATTTGAGGGATCTGGTAAATAACCTTGATTTAGTTAGGCACTATTAGATACCTGGCATGTAACATGTTGACCAGTATCAATAGCATTCCTAAGATTTACTCTGCACCTGTGTTTTTGAACCCTCTCCCTTTTACTGAACTTTCTAGGATCAATGCCAATCATTAGACTTTAATAAGATTTATTTCTCCATCAAGATGTCAAATATGCTAGTAGGTGTGATAATTTCAGGCCTCAGCCAAAGCCATAATCTCAATAGTACTATGCTGCAATCAGATCTAAACACTATAAAATAAATAATTTAAACTATTTTTATGTGCCAAATTATGTTAGATCATTCTCAATTTAATTACCTAGTTATTGAGTACTTAATAATATGCCACCTAATAATGTAATACCTCATATATATGCCTTAGTGGTCTACATGGTCAATTCTTTCACTTAAATGATCAGTAAAACTGGCAAATCAAAGCAGAATATTACAGAGGATATGAATTGTTTTATATGTGATTTAAGAATCACACATTAATTACATGATCACTGATAAAGAGTACAGATGCCAGCAAAGATACAGAATCAAGCATGAGAGCACTGTTTCATCTAGTGTCAGACAGTAGAGAGCTACATCAGGTTTTTAACTAGAAAGGACTGAGAGGAAACTTGCCAGAGATTTTGAAGTTAAGATTTTGAAGCTAAGATAACAGGTTTTCAGAGAATAATTTAGAAAAGTTCAGCTTAAAGATATATTTTTTTTTTAAATTTGAAGATTAGTGTTAATTTAATTCCTTTTGCAAACACAAGAAGAAGAGAAATTGTGGGATGCTTCTACTACATTTGTTAAAAGGTCAGTGTCAAACACTTTGCTGTTACTTTGAAAGAGGCATGGATGTGGTGCTAAGGGACATGGGTTAGGACCAGACTTGGTAGAGTTATACAATGTCTGGACTAAATGGTCTTAAAGGCTTTTCCAGTCAAAATGTTTCTATGATGCCAATGGGTGGGTTTTTTTTGCAAGATGAATAGTTATTATATTTTGGAAATCCTTTTTGGCTGCCTGGAACAAGCTGCTTCTTTTTTTAGTGAAGAAAAAGTCTCTGGCTGCTTCTTGCACACATTTTGGTGCCTCCTATTCTGCTTGCTGCAGTGGGGTTGGACTAGATGATCTTTCAAGGTCCCTTCCAGACCCTAAGATTCTGTGGTTCTGTGATTCTAACCTTGTAGGTTATTCCCTTTTACTTAGAATTCACATGTATATAGGACACCTCATAAAAAATAAAAATCATAGAAATTGGCTGCAGAGATTATTGGAATATATGTAATACTTGGTTCATTACAGAAAGTCAGAACAAGCAATGCTATCTGGGCTTCAGTTCTTTGAGTTTATGGAAGTTTTCCATTGGTTGAAAGGGAGTTTGGACTGTGTTATATCATTTCACACGGGAACTGTTAGATGCATCAGCTGCTTAGAATATATTCATCTTGGTTGCAAATATGCACATTCTCATTACAAGAGAGATATGGACATTCTGGAGTGTGTCCAGAGAAGGTCCACAAGGATGATCAGAGGGCTGGAGCACCTCTCCTGTGAGGACAGGCTGAGAGAGTTGGCAGTGTTCAGTTTGGAGAAGGGAAGGCTCTGACAAGGCCTCACTGCGGCCTTCCAATATCTGAAGGGGGCCTACAAGAAAGCTGGGGAGGGACTTCTTAGGATTCGGGGGAATGAATCATAGAATCAGAGATTCATAGATTCATAGATTCATAGCATCATAGAATCATAGAATCAATAAGTTTGGAAAAGACCTTAAAGATCACCAAGTCCAACCTGTCACCCAACACCTCATGACTAACTAAACCATGGCACCAAGTGCCACGTCCAGTCCCTTTTTTAACATCTACCTCCAGGGGACAGTGACTCTACCACCTCCCTGGGCAGCACATTCCAATGGCAAATTACTCTCTGTGATGAACTTTCTCCTCACCTTGAGCCTAAACTTCCCCTGGTGCAGCTTGAGACTGTGTCCCCTTGTTCTGGTGCTGGTTGCCTGGGAGAAGAGGCCAACCCCCTCCTGGCTGCAACCTCCCTTCAGGTAGATGTAGAGAGCCATAAGGTCTCCTCTGAGCCTCCTCTTCTCCAGGCTAAGCAATCCCAGCTCCCTCAGCCCCTCCTCATAGGGCTTGTGCTTGAGGCCTCTCCCCAGCCTTGTTGCCCTTCTCTGGACACGTTCCAGCAACTTAACATCTTTCCTAAACTGAGGGGCCCTGAACTGGACACAGGACTCAAAGGTGTGGCCTAACCAGTGAGGCATACAGGGGCACAATGACTTCCCTGCTCCTGCTGGCCACAGGAACTAGAAATGGGTAGATTTAGATTAGATGTTAGGAAGAAATTCTTCCCCATGAGGGTTGTGAGACACTGGCACAGGTTTCCCAGGGAGGTGGTGGAAGCCCCATCCCTGGAGGATTTTTAAGGTCAGGCTGAATGTGGCTCTGAGCAACCTGATCTGGTGTGAGGTGTCCCTGTCCATGTCAGGGGAGTTGGAACTAGATGATCCTTGGGATCCCTTCCAACCCTGACAATTCTGTGATTCTGTGATTATTAGTATGCTATATACCATCAAAACTGAGTGAAAATATCAAGTGTGCTATGGAATAAATCTTAATCATGGCTATCTTGCCTCTTTCATTGCTTGCATATGCTTTCAGATATTCCAAGCCTAGAGAATAAATGGATGAATAGCGTTAAGGAAGAACAAGATGGAAGATGTGTATTTACACAGCAAACTCTCACTTCTAAGCTTAAAAAAAATATCTTTTTTAGTTAGTCTTTTTGGTGGTTATTGTGTGTATTAGGTGGACTTTTTAAAGAAGAAATAAATACCTTGTATAAAGTTACTTACTGAAAAGCAGCCAAAATTGTAGCACCTCAAATCATATGCAGTCATTGAGGTAGGATTTGTTTTCCCTATCACACAAACTGTTCTATAAATACAGGTATTTGCAGCTGTCCACTGAACAATACAATTTTGCACACAGAAATAATGATAATTTTTATGCTTTGAAAGGGGAAGAATCTGCTTGGCTTCTCTGAAAGTATATGTTTATCACATAAACAGGGGGAGGGCAAATGGTTTGATAATTCTGTATCTTGTCTGCATATAAAAGGTATGATTTTTCTGCCTTTTTAACCCCATCAATCCAAGTCAGATTGATGTGGATAATAAACTGGACAGCCAAAATAAATCGTTCCACCTGTAGAAATAACACCTATTTTAATTTGTGGTAGTCTACTGTTAGCTAAATTTTGTGCTATTCTGAAAATTGTTGAAGATCCTGTCAAATGAAGAGTGTCACAAAAGGGAGTCATGCACTTAAACAAGGCA
Organism: Colaptes auratus; assembly: GCA_015227895.2. Classification (NCBI taxonomy): domain Eukaryota; kingdom Metazoa; phylum Chordata; class Aves; order Piciformes; family Picidae; genus Colaptes; species Colaptes auratus. Next base: position 6,382,495 of record CM037633.1, read on the forward strand.
ATTTCACTAGAAGAGGGGGAAAAGGAGATTATCTTTTTCTGAGGTCACCAATTTGCATATCACATTTCTGCTGAAAAGAGAAAGAAAAAAACCCTCACATTATGGAAAAATGCACTTCTTATGTTTATTGTTGACCCATTTTCATGTATTTCACTAGAATTTTATCTCTCTCTGTGTGTATAGATATAAAAAGCAGATATATCACAGAAGTGAGTTGTCTGCTAATGAATTCCTTTGTCAATATGTACTTATGACAGACTTTTAAAACTTGTGTATCAAAATTCTAATTCCCTTGCTCAAATTAAGTATCACTTTAAAACATGAGTAAAATTGTAAGAACCTGGTAGGAGCAGGTATACCAGACCCAGGTTAATACTAGATAAAATGTTGTTTATGTGTTAAGTTTTCAGTGAAAATATCTATAATCATCACACTGGTTTAGCAGTGTCCTGGGGACACCCTTTCCTCTGGTTCCATTTGAGATACACTATAATGAGCAATAGTATGTTTATGGTCAAAAGCATCTTTCATATTCTGGGGGAAAAAATTAATTCTTGAAGGCTTTCTATGAGTTGCATGCTGAATCGCTTCAATGAGTTCAATAGGTCACGAACCATGAACTTGTCTGACACAATTTGCAATTCTTTTATTTAAGAGCAGAATTCTACTGTGGTTTCAAACACTTTCATTATAATGATCACAAAACCTATTTTTAATGTTTATGAAATGGTACTGAATATCCCACTGTAAATTCAGAGCATATGTTTGCCAGTGACAAGAAAGAGAGGAATTTGCTAAATTTTATGAACTGTTAATGAGTCAATAAATGGACTGTTTTGCAGCCAGAACTCTGTAACTACTGGCACTGTCCAACATTTCAGTCTGGATTTTTTATGGAGAAAGAAGTTCTATTCCAAATGTTAACTCAATTTCTTTCCTTGTTTTTCTTCACACTAGTATCTTGTGGATACACAATTGGATGAGAATCACAAGGTACATTTCTTAACTATTGGCAAGGTAGGAAGTTATCAGAATATAGATCTCTTCAGCACCACTGATTTCATATCAAAATCACATCACATAATTCCTTTCATAAATTTTTCAAGATACAATTTAAATGCAATTGGACTGCAGAACAGTCCTCAGAATTTCAGTGCTCTGATGTTTAGAGATGTTCCACATTTGTTCCTATTCATATTTTTATCCAGTTCTGTCAGTGTTTAAAGATCTTAAACATCACTTCAGTCTTTTTGGCTTTTACCCCTTCATTTATTTGAAGATAGGGATCATAAGTCCCCTCAGCTTTTTCTCTGGTAGACTGAACAAGCACTACAGGACTGTCCACGTGCCAGTTCACCCTTCCTGGACAAGGGCAGCCAAGGCTGTACAGGATCCTGTTCCACTGAGATCTGATGATAGTACTAATGATTTTGTACTTGTGCTGAAAATACTTTTTTAGATGCAACTAGAAGAATGGGAGATAAGTGTACAACCACATGTTTTCTGGAAAAAAAGTAGATTTTTAACAATTTGTAGTACAAAACATGAAGACTTACTTGTCTGCACAAACAAACCCATTTACCCTGCCTTTGCTGTGATAATAAGATAATTCTAATGTTTGGGTTTTTTTTTCTTCTAATTTATAGTATGACTCCCAGCTTGTAGACAAAAAGTTTGCAACCTCCCTAATGTATTGGGTAGAGAGGCTTAGGAAAGATTTTTGACCTGCCATTGTAGGAAAACACAGAGGCCCAGGTTAAGTAAAATAAACATTATTTCAGTATGAAGCAAGAAGCTTAAACATTTTACTGCCTTTGAGTCAGAGAGATAAAAGAGAATAATACAAACAAAAAACCTGTGAAGACACCAAAACTGACAGAAATGTGTCAAATGAGGTGGTGAAACAATATGTGACCTTCTGGGACAGAAGTTGACTGCTGAAACAATCTGCAGCTGATAAACAAGCAATACCTCACAGAATAGCCATGCCAGTAGTTTGGAATTTTCTGCTGGTATTTACTTTTGTGTAAACTGAACAATTAAATGGCAACAGCTTGGGATGCTACGATTCAATGAGAAATGATTTACATCACTTTCACAATCTTATGCCAAAACCATCTGTACATTCAGCCTGTCCACAAGACTGCCTGAGTTAGTTATGACTCATATCACTAAATCTACTGGACAACTTGGTGATCTTATAGGTCTTTTCCAAGAGTAACGATCCTATGATTCTAAGTAAAATTCAACATGGTTGACGTGCTCTAGTGAGAGATATCACTGCCCATGAGAGAGAGGTTGGACTTGAAGGTGGTTTGAAACCACAACCATTCTGTGATATTTTAAAAGTAGTCCTTAATACATTTGCTGGGCAGACCAGTATTACTTCAGAGTCACCATCACTGGAGGTGTTTAGGAAGAGACTGGGTGGGGTGCTTGGGGCCATGGTTTAGTTGATTAGATTGTGTTGGATGATAGGTTGGGCACAATGATCTCAAAGGTCTCTTCCAATCTGGTTTCTATTCTTTCTATTCTATTCTATTCTATTCTATTCTATTCTATTCTATTCTATTCTATTCTATTCTATTCTATTCTATTCTATTCTATCCTGAAGGTTAAAATTATCATCCATGGTGGCATACACCAGGATGCATCCCTGTTTCCACTGATATCAAAGAAAGCTTTTCTCTTCATTTCAGTGTAACCAGAATTTCTTCTCCTACATCCATGGCAAGAGAGTATTTACTACTGAGCTACTGAGACAGTAACTCCATCAGTAAAGCTTGTTTACACTCACTGTATTTATCTCTTCCTTAATGTTTTTAATTAATTGAAAAGACTTAAGCCAACACTTTACCCTGCTAAACTTAAAACAAAAAAACCCCCACAAAAGTAATGATAATGGAAAAGTAATTTACTTTCAAATTTCTATTGCAGTGAAAGCTTTGGTTACAATTCCACAAATACAATTCTATATGAGTCTCTTCTTACCATACAAATGAAAAGATTATTTAAGAGCTTCTGCTTAATCTCGTCCTCTGTCTGTTAAACATTCCATAAAAAGAAGCCATTTTTCTTGAAACAAAGAGGTTATTGACCCAGATGGCATAAACCTCATATCTACAATGTCAACAGAAAAAAAAAAAATCACTGCAAAGGCTTGAAAGTACTATTTGCCCATGTAAATTCAAAGACATGGCTCCTTTTTATCTGTATGTTTTTCATGTTCACTGTTATGTGAAAGTCCGATTAAAAGCTTTTCAAAATAACCTGAGTGTGTAATTAGGGGGCACACAACTCCCATCCTGGGGTTAATATCCTCACAAACATGCAAAGTACAAATCTAGCAGAGAGCCAATCTGTTTCATAATTCAGTTCCAGTGTCTTTCCTCCACACTTAGAGGCTTACAGTGTTTTGCACAACGATATATTCATTGTTGGCTTATCAACTTTGAGAATGAGTAGTTGTTGAGATATTCATGTTATACATACTAATAGGCTAGTATTAATATTAATAAGTTGCTGTGGTCATTTTTATCAGGATTTGAAGACTAATATTTCACTGAAAAGTCAAGTGACTTTCTTTTTTTCTCCCTTACTTTCAATTACTGCATTGAAAAATGCATTGGAAAAAGATAGTGTAAAGACAGTCCTGTGCCATGATGTAAAAATATGTTTACTACAAGTGTGCATTAGTCATTCATAAAACAAATGATAGTTCTAGTGAAATTAGCAGATACTGTTTTGAAATGGTGGGTTTGAATTCTGTGCAAGCACTTTAAGGGCAGACTGCAACTGAAAAGCCTCCCTACTTAAAGTGAGACACAGTACCAAATATCAGTAGGAACTGGTTAACTTACTCATTTATAGACTGTATTCAGACTAAAGCCAGTATTCTAGAAAGAAATTCTTTATGCCTTTTTTAATGAAAAAACTCTGCAGTCATGAAATGGCAACATTAAATAGATGTTAGTTCCAGTTGAAAGGAATAAATACATGGCTTTGATAGCTGTATTTATATCTATAGACGTAGGAACTTAAACCTTTCCTCACGATGTAGTCATGAATACTCAGTCCACAAATCCAGACAAAGGGTAGTGTGAAAAAAACCAATATTCACCCAATGACCTGTACTGAACCATGAAACCTGGGACTGTGGCTTCAGATCATTTAACTGTTATTTAGCTGCCTTTTTCAATTTTTTCTGTCCTTCCATCAGCCTGACTACCACAATATTTCTGTATGTATAGAAGGTTGGGTGGGGGTTTTTCAGTCTAATTTGCCCTCATTGTCTTTCACCATTTATTCTCTGCTTAGGACATCGAAGTTTTCAAAAGACAGTGAACTTAAGTGCACACTAAAACCAGGTCAGAATATAGGCTACTAACGGTAAGATGTGACAACAGGCAAAGTTCAACCTGTAAAATAAACCTTTTGAAGGCACTTAAGTAACTTTAGATCTAAATTTCGTTTTTAAAAATAGAAAGGTAGATTACTTAAGTAGATGCTAGAAGGAGGATTCTCTTGATAGTTGTAATTTCTATACTGTTATTTCTCCTGAATACCATTTCATGCTAAGCAGTTTATACTAAAGGGATGTGGGAGTATTTCTTTATGCCCTTGTCGTTTACTTTGACTTCTATTAGTGACTGACATGCATTCATTGGAAAGGGAAAGAAATTACAGTAGATTATATAAATCTTAAACTAAAAGGTGGTAAGTCTGCAAGAATAAACAACATGCCATTTCAGTAAGAAGACAGAGGAAAGCAGAAAAAAAAATCTGCCAGTGAGATCAAAACCACTCCATCATTCTTGTTTCAGTTTGACTTTCCTGAACAGAGGTATCAGGTTGTACATTATTCTGATATAGTAGGAGAGATTCTGTTAGAAGCAGGTTTTCTAAGAGGAGCTAGTGGATCAGAGGAGCAACCTGGGCTGTGTGGTAGGTGAGCTGCTGGAGGTGACCATGTGGTTCCTGTCTGATCAGCCACAGGTTGGAGTGGAGCAAGAACTTTGTGGCAGAGTCAGTGCTTTATTAAAATCTTTGCCTCAAAGAAGAAAAGAGCAATCGAGAAAATGTACATTTGATGGCAGGATTCAGGTCCTGATTGGGATCCCCTCCTGCAATAGAGGGGTGTAAAAGCTGCTCCTCTCTGCTTCCACTGGTACGTAATATTCTTCCAAACTGCTTAAAGCAGTGATAAGATATTAATAGGGAAGTGTAAATGCAGTCCCATGATCAAAGACTTTGTTGTGCCACTGAATGATAAGGAGAAAAATGACAAGGAGAAAGTGAAGATCTGCCTGAAGGCAAGAAAGTGATATTACTAATAAGGAAAGATTTCAATCAAGAGGAAAAGGCTGACAAAAACCTGGCTCCTTTCCTATCCTTAGTCCTGTTGCTCTGGGTACAGGAGTAATGTTTATCACAATGGATAGTATAAATAATTCTATGAACACATGTTCTTCATAAGTGGCAAAGATCTCTAGAGGACACTGTATTAAATTGTGGATATTATCTACCCATACCAAAACCCAGAAAAGCATGAAATTTGTAATTGACTCAATTTACCTCATTTATTAACAGCCTAGACCTCTGTTTGAATTAATATTGCCCAATGGAATTTCAAGTGGTGGTGACATGGCGTGGCATGACACAAATTAATGCCTGTTCCCCCTACTATACTGCAAACCACCCCTATCTCCAATTAGGTTACTTCTAATCTAATATGCATGCTTTCATGAGTTCTATTGACAATAAAATATGACTGTTTCCCCCTTCCTTCTTTGATGTCAGACTTGTTTTACCAAGTAGCTGGTTTTCTTAATAGCATGCTGACATTTGCATATAGGATACTGATTGCATTCTCTTTCTGGCTATCTGGTACTTTATTGCAGCGTGCTCTAATGTGGATCCCATCCAGTCACAATTAAATGTATCATTTTGCACAAAAGGTACAGTAATGGCATGAGCAGGCAGTTGACTATAATATATTGCCTATCATTTTGTAATATAAATGATACAATTTAACACTTCTTACTTATCTACCACTTCTCCAGCCAGTAATGGGGAATGCCATTTTTCTTCCTAATATAATGAAAGTTTTTTGTTTCTTTAGCATGAATTAACCTTGGCAATGTACTAGATACTCAAAAGACATGTTGATTACTGCCTGTAAATAAGCAGGTTGGGCCTCATCCACCAGCTATCAAAAAAATAGGACAATTCCTGTTGATATTGAAGGGTTTTGTGTTAGATCTCTACAAATGTCCTGACAGCAATGTATTCAAATTAATTTTACACAGAACACTTTAAAATAAATTATTGTAAAAGCTGAAATAAAATGCAGCAAGCTGGTTTGGTTTGTGTTCTGTTTGGTTGGTTTTGTTTATTAAAAAAAATAATGTTGTAATAGCAGTCATGACCTTGGCATTGGGAATTTCCTAGGGGTTTCATAACCAACCAGGGTGCAATGCCTTTGCCTCAGGCCATCAGCTCTCCCAGCTGAAACTGCCCTTTATGACAGTTATTAATATCTAAGTTCTGCGTAGGTAAATTCTTGACTTACTCAACAATTTTTGAGGAAGTATAAGTAGAGATTCAAATCCTGGCAAAATGACACATTTGAGAAAAACCATCATTGGCAATTGATGTTTTCATATCACTAAATAAGCTCACAGTAACTTATTTTTTTATCTGAACTGACTTTAGATCATTTATTCAGTCAGTATTTGATCAGGCCTGATAAATACTTCTATGACTGTAGATTCTATTAAGTCATAATTGTAATTTCTTGCATACAGATTTCCTACAAATTGAGAAGTTCTCAGTTTGAATTTTTCTTTCAGGATTCAGTTATTTTAATTTTTTCCCCAGTACTGATTTTTGAGAATAGAAATGGATGGAAATTAATTAAAATAATGTTCAGCACAGGAAAATTTGTGAAGGCTTAATAGGGAACCAAAAGACAAAGCAGCAAATCTAAAGATCCCAAAGCTAAGAATTCACGTGCATCAGAAAGGCATATCCAAACTTCTGTTTCTTCTATCTACAGACTAAATCACCCTAATAATGAAGTACAGTCAAAAGCACTTTTGCTTGCTATAGGTTGTCCAACTTTGACTATGTGTAACTATAAAGGGGAGAGCCAAGAAGGGAAAAAAAAAAAAAAAGGAGAGATAAAGGCACTGGCATTCTGAAAACTTTGCTAAAGTTTCTGAAAAAAAGTAGTATGAGCTGCTTAACATTAATGGGTACTGCTAATTAGAAGCCAGGAGAAACAGCTTTTCAGATTTGGATAACACAAGTCTAAAGACTGTTGCTGAGATTTATATAACCATATCCAAAGTTGAAATGAAAACCCATGCATGGGTATGAGATAATGAATATGGTTTAGGGCTGAAGACAGTAACTACTGAGAAGAGTTGTAGTGGCATTTCTAGTCACAAAGAACCAGAGTGTGAAGTGACTAAGACATAAAATGACAACTAAAACCCCACACTAAAGAAAGGAATAATTATAACATTTAATGTGGCCATCTGTGAGAAAAACAAAACCAAAACAAAACCCACCACAAGCCTCACTTTTTCATTAAAAAAGACCCAAAACAAAACAGAAAACAGACAACACCCAAACCCACACAGTAAATAGGTGCTATAATTAAACCAATATTGCCTGACTAATATAGAGCCAACCACGTGAGAGATATCAGCTATGATTGCAGCAGAGGAACCACCTTTTGTCATTCCAGGTGTGCTGCACCTCTGCAAGAAAACCCATGATACATGTATTTTATCTAAGTCATAACCTACTCATCTTCATGTATTTTTCCTTAAACCCTAGTTTTGCAGGATCATGGACTATGAGCTGGTCAAAAATGTACAAGAAAAAATACTCATCAGCAATTCCAGCAGCAGTGGCGCTGTGTGGCTTAGAGATACACTTAAGAGAATGTGTGGAGCACCCTTGAAATCCTTAGGAAGAATAAACAACATCTTCTGTGGATTACCTGAACGATGAATAATGTTTCTTTGACTTTTTAAACCAAAAACTCTTCACAAACCCCCCCCCCAACGCAACAAAACCCACACAAACCCAAACCATTGTGTTTATAACTTCATTATCTATGGCTTCCCTTTGAAGAGGCTCCTATGAGGTAAGAAAGAGGACAGTATTGTATTTTATTTTGTTGTCTAGCTAATCTTTATGGCATAATCTTAATGCTTCAGCTGTTCTTGTCAGGTGGAACTATTATTTCTCCTCTATTAACTTCAAAGGGTTGAGTGTTTTGGTTTTGTTGGGTTCTTTTGGCTGGTTGGTTGGGTTTGTGCTGGGTTTTTTTTTGTGTGCTGTTTTTGTTTCGTTTTGGTTTGGTTTTGTTTGCTTACTTGCTTGTTTTCTTTATGCCTGTAATGAAGGGAACGTAGTCACAAGCTTTGAAATTTTACATTTCAAAATCTATTATAGTTTGCATTTTCTCAGGAAACAATTACTGGGCTGCCTGAACACAGATAACCTGCACTTCTGTAGCGTTATATATTTGAGAACATTTCCTGAGGTATTTAGATCATTTGAGTTATTGTGCCTATATTCAATATTCTGTGAGCAAGGAACTACCATTATCACCATTTTGCAGGTGGGGATATGAGAGAGTTTATGATTTGATCAACAGGAAGTAATCAAATTTAGGGCTCCTAATTCCCAACAGCTATTCTTTTTCACGCTTATTCAGCTTCATTTAACATCGCTAAGAGGTGTGCCAGGGAGAGAATGAAGATATGAATACGAAGGACAGAAAAGATATTTTATATTCACTAGTGGTAGCGAAATTAATCTAGAAAATGTTAGAAATCAAGTAGTTAGGTAGAGATCATGAACTCAGAGAGAAATGATAAGAAGGATCACAAATCTGGAAGACGTGTCAACATGGAAAAGGTGTGAGATTGTGCGCTGCTGACAAAGGAGGATAACAGCTGTCGCAGTAATTGTGTATGAAATAACGAGAAATAATGATGACAAAGTTTCTCACATGGTAGCACCAGAGTAAAAAAAAAAGAGTAAATAAGGCAATACAATGCTTTTCCATAAAGACATGATTTGACTGAAGAACTGGCTGCTACTGAGATCGGGAATACAAGATTCAGAGATACTTATATAGAAAATAATCTTTGGTTATGATAAATAATAGTAATTAAAACATGGAAATGAATTACACTTCTGGGTTTAAAACAACCTTTAACTGGAAGCGATCAATGTCAGATTATCCTACACAAGCCATCTGTTAGGCTTTCATAATCTTTCTTAACAGTATTCTACATAGGGTATTGCCAGAAGAGAAGGAACTTGGGTCTGAGCCAGTATTACTGTTGCTATACTCTTGTTCAGAACTATTTGAAGAAGTGAAATCATCACTTCTTTCCACACACCCTGGAAGAACACAACTACACATTTTTGAGAGAGACACAATTGGTGGAAAGATATTGTTCCTAAAATAATAACAGAATGTAAAAGCTCCTTTTGTAAAAATAAGTACAACCATCTGTAAGTATGGAGCTATAAGGATCACACTAGGAAAGGTCATTATTTGAACAATGTAAAGTTCTTCTGAAGACACGTGATAAATAGAAGAAATATGATCGATCATACCTGAAAACAAAAATTCATTCACATCAGGTTCTCTTTTCTTACATCTTAGCACAGAAAAAAATTACAAAATCACAGAATTAACCAGGTTGGAAAAGACCTTCAAGATCATCAAGTCCAACCTATCACCCAACACCATCTAATCAACAAAACCATGGCACTAAGTGCCTCATCCAGTCTTATTTTAAACACTTGCAGTGATGGTGACTCTACCACCGCCCTGAGCAGCACATTACAATGGCAAATCTCTCTTTCTGATAAGAATTTCTACCTAACATCCAGCCTAAACTGCAAAATTGTTTCAGAATCATAGAATCACAGGATTGTTGGGGTTGGAGGGGGCCTCAAGGTCCTCTGCCGTGGGCAGGGACACCTCACACTGGATCAGGTTGCTCAGAGCCACATCCAGCCTGGTGTAAAAACTCCCAGGGATGAGGCTTCCACTGCTGCCCTGGGCAAACTGTTCCAGTGTCTCACCACCCCCATGGGGAAGAACCTCTTCCTAACATCCAATCTGAGTTTACCCATTTCTATTTTTTTTCCATTCCCCCGAGTCTGACCATTATCTGACACTCTGGAAGTCCCTCACCCACCCCATTTTCCCCCTTTTTCCCCTGAAATCTCACAGAACCTGGGTTCTGTTGGAATCTCCTCCCACCCCAGGTGTGACCACTTGGTCCTCCCCACCCACTCCCCTTTTTAATCCCCCTCAGGAAAAGCAGAAGCCCTAAGCTGAGCCCATCTGGGCTGGAGGATCCTCCTCTCATCACTGGTGAGTCCTCATGGGGCACGCTGGGTGATGGTGGTGGTGACAACAAAGGCCGGGGGGCCTGGTGGCCCCCCGGTCAGGTAGGGCAATGAATGATGACTTCTCCAGTATCACCCACAGCTGCTGGCTGGGCCTCCTGACTGGGGCTGAGCTCCTTTGTGTGGTATCTTGGCTGGTGAGGGTCTTGTCCCTGGCTCTGGGATGGGTGCAAAAATGGTGGTGGTGGAGTAGGAGCTGTTTAGTTATATGATATTATGCTCATTACACTGTCTTTATGTGGAGGCCTCTTGGCCTCATCATTCAATAAATCTCTGCTTTTGTGCCTCATTAACAGACCATTTCTTCCCCCTTGCTGCTGCTTTTCAGAAATAAGGAAGGAAAGGAGGAAAAAAGCAATGAAGCATATCTGCAAAATGTATTCACTTATAAGATCAGTAAGGTTGGATAAGGCCTCAGAGATCATCGAGTCCAACCTATCACCCAACACCTCATGACTAACTAAACCATGGCTTCAAGTGCTGCATCCAATCATTTTTTGAACACCTCCTGGGACGGTGACTCCACCACCTCCCTGGACAGCACATTCCAATGGCCAATTACTCTTTCTGTGAAGAACTTTCTCCTCACCTCCAGCCTAAACTTCCCCTGGTGCAGCTTGATTAGCTAGCCAAATATTTAGATATACCATACCAAAGTTTTCACAGAAACTTCCCAAGAAGTAAACAAATGGAATTTTTCTGAAGCCTATGTAAGTACACCAGTTTTAAGCAGTAAGGATTATTGCTTCTCTTAGGCTTAAAATTACTTAAATAAGCAAATAAAGATTAGAAAGAGGCAATGGGGTGAATCCCAAGCTTGAGATAATACCAAACTGTTGAGTTTAGAAATCAGTGTTTTATTTTTTTTCTTCAGGGGGAAATAGTTTATCTATTACTGCCACTGTACTTCAGCATACATCACCATATGTTTTATAGCATAGCCTCTCATAGGTCTGACCACATCAGGTGTTATCCCATACCTCTATGGGGTAACAAAGGAATGACCATAAACAGCTATAATCTCTGGGAGAGTCATCACATAAGCAGCAACCCTGAGTGAGCTGTGTGATGTACTGCTGATGTAAGATCATTTATCACAGGACTGATTCTGTTTTTCCAAATAGCAGTTTCTTATATGCCACACTTTCAAGATTTAAAAAAAAGGAGGGGAAAAAAAAAAGGCAGCTCAGAATCTAATTCTGTAAAGCTCCTAGTCATACAAAAAGGAACTCCTCAGAACTACGAGCTCCTAGTCATACAAAAAGGAACTCCTCAGAACTACTCTAGTCTGAAACACAGAAAAGGAAATGCAGTGTTCTGATAGGCTTCACAAATGGTAATTTGAGGCGATTGCTTCAGAGAAAGTGTTCATGTCCAATAGCCATCACCTTCTCCTTGTTGTGGTTATGTGTCTCATTCATTTCATTCCATATGTTTTATTTCATTCTATTCACATGTCGTGAGAAAATCACTAGCAGAAAGATGCCAAAGGATGCGGATTATACAAAATTATTAATCATGGTGAGAGTCGAAACTATACATGGGAAACTGAAGAAGAGTTCAAAAGATCAAGTGGATTTAGCCAGTGATAGTTAACATAGCAATTACAACCCTCTATCAATGAATGTTAATTAAGGCTAATAACAACCCCCAAAACATACAAGATGCTGGATTTGATTTAGCTATTACCAATACCAGTCAGGGTGGCAAACAGGTTGTTGGTAGTTACTGGGAAAGGAGTCTGGGTGTGAACAAAGATACATTAAACTGCTTGTAGATCTTTGGTGTGCCCACGCTGTAATTACTGTATGCATTTCTGGCTATGCTGTCTGAAATAAATTGATATAGTACCACTCATAAATACATCAAAGGCTGACAAGTGTGAGCAGGGGGTACAGAATCAGCTTTGCAAAGAAAAGAGGTTGCATAACCTCCAGTTAATAGGAAGGCAACTGAAAGGGTATGTGATATCATGAATGTTGTGAAGTAGACCAACTGAGAACCATTATTCACAATGCAATAATTAAGAGGCCAAGTTAAAAGCAAATAGAAAGAAACTTTTTCCTTATTTAATTTTTGCACTGCAATGTGAAACTGATGGCAGGAGAATGTCTAAAATGCAGAAAACTACGACCCACTTAGATAAATTAATGAAGAGGGTATATACCAATGGCAATTAAACATGACCATCCCGATGATAAACTGGAGTAGGAAATTCTGATGCTGCTGACTGTTGGAAGAGTGTGCTGGTGAAAGATCTAAGTGTCACTTGCTTTGGATGTGCCTTGACCAGTTGCTGCCAGACACAGGACACTGGGCTAAATGAGTCTGACTCAGAAAGGTAGTTGGGTATTATTGCCCTATGCCTGTTTGATTAATATTCAATATCTGAATAAACACAGTTTAAAGGTAGTATTGTCATAATATTTTAATGCTTATATATTGTCCTTATGTATTATTAAAAAAGGACTAATTTCAGATATTTGTGAATGTGCTGGATATAATTCAAAATAGCAAATAAAAGCTTATTCTATGTACCCAAAACTTGGTGGAGTGAGTTCATAGGCTAAAATTATTCTGTCATCTGAAATTTAAGGGGTCTTTATGCCACATTGAGAGCTGAAGCATCCTTCTAAGTTTGGGTATCTTTTCTGGCCTCCAACTCAGCTTTCATTCAGCTTTGCTTCTATCTAAGGCTGTTACCAGCTTGTCTTCCAGCTTTCACAGAATTGTTTCCAGTGAAAATCTTTCCCCTGCCGCAGGACTTGCTATCTCACACTGTAGTTATATATAGCATGCACAAGGTTGTCAGGGTAATGGAGATAGAACTGACATGCCTGGAGTTGGCAGATATATTTTAGGCATCCCTACGTTGTTCTGCCATTTCATTTAAACAGCATTCAAAGCAGGCAGAACCCCTGTAGCACAATCAAAGTGTGTTGTATTCCATGATAATTTAGTTGCCTGTCTAAACAGAACACTACCAAATCCAGCTAGTGAGTTGTATGAACAGTAAATGTTGCCCAAACTTCAGAAAAGTGTGATGTCCTCAGGCACATGTCTTTTCCTTTCTATGGTCAATGTTCATTGTAATTAGCTTTGATTGGAGAGGAACAGGCAAAAGGAGAGATACATGTATTAGGGCTTATTACCACAAGACTTCTGAAAAGGAAGCAGGCAATGACTGCAGAGGCAGAATGTTGAAAATGAGCTTGCAGAATTAAGACCACTAAAATATTTTGGAGAAAAGAAATTGTCAATTATTTCTTAAGATTTGTTTGCAACAGGCTTCTTGGAAAAAGGGGAAATTCTAGTGGCACTTAAGAAACACAAAGCCATTTGATACTAAAGAAATCAGGCTTATAAAACATGAAATGCCAGAAAGCTGCAAACTGTTGTTGTTCTTTTATAAATACTCCATAGAAAGTGGACAGTGTGGAGGTTAGAGAGAAATTATAGTGGACTGAGAATTCATACAACCAAATAATTACAAACTCACTGAAAATTATTCCATTGAAAACCAATTAACAACCTTGTCTATACATCTCTTCCAAAAGCCTCATAGTAGAAATGTCTCTTTCTGTATTGATTTCCATTGACTCTCATATACTTGCCTGCCATGTAAGCTATTTAAGTAAATGATTTTTTTTTTTCCTTGGGCTCTGCTTTTGAACATATTGGAGTGTTAAAACATAGCAGCATTGTCTATTGAACCAAAATATCCCATTAATAAAACTGAGAACTACACCTCTACATAAGATAGCAAAAAATTGTGTCTGCTTTCAAGTGATTCTACACAGCTCTCTACCATCCACCTGGGAAATAGTATTGTATACTAATTACAACTATGAAGAAAGCTTTCAGATACACACATGCCTCCATATTCAAATACAACAAGCAGAAGAAATAACTCCACTTGTATAATTAAGGCATTTGGAAAAATGAAATTAAGACTGGAGAAACTGAATTTAAATGAGAAATTATACCAAGGAACCTCTCCTTTCTTTCCAGTAACTAAATTTCTGAGGAAAATTGTTGAGTTTTTACCCTGTAAAAGGGTAAAGGTTCTATAAAGGCATGCAGATATCAACTCCTTTTCCCTTCTGTCATTAAATAGGTAACATCTCTTTGTAATCTTGCAAATGACCCACTAGCCAAAACTGAATTTCTAGTCCCATCCTCTCTTTAATTAAAACCTCAGCATGGTAGTTGCAACTTTTAGCGATCATAATAATAGAATAGAATTAACCAGGTTGGAAAAGACCTCAAAGATCATCAAGTCCATCCTATCATCCAACACCATCTAATCAACTAAACCATGGGGCTAAGCACCCCATTCAGTCTCTTCCTAAATACCTCCAGTGATGGTGACTCCACCACCTCCCTGGGCAGCACATTCCAATGGCCAATCACTTTTTTGTGAAGAACTTCTTCCTAACATCCAGCCTAAACCTCCCCTGGCACAGCTTGAAACTTTGTCCTCTTGTTCTGGTGCTGGTCGCCTGGGAGAAGAGACCAACCCCCACGTGGCTACAACCTCCCTTCAGGGAGTTGGAGAGAGCAACAAGGTCTCCTGAGCCTCCTCTTCTCCAGGCTAAGCAACCCCAGCTCCCTCAGCCTCTCCTCCCAGGGCTGTGCTCCAAACCCCTCCCCAGCTTTCTTGCCCTTCTCTGGGCACGTTCCAGGAACTCAACATCTTTCCTAAACTGAGAGGCTCATAAAATGGAAAGGATGGCTTTGGAGGTGATGGTTACTTGATGCACCACTGTAAGCAGTGCTCTTCCCAAAAACAAAGGAAAACTGCCAGGTGAATGGCACGCCACCTCCTTTCCGTGGCTAACTGCTTTGAGACCTACCGCAGGAACTAGATAGCACAATACAGATCAGTAATGAGCAGTGACCCATGTAAATAGAATTAGATATCGAACACATGGTCTTTAAGGGGGAGCATATATTTATTTTTGCTAAGAAGAAGTCTTTTCCAGAGAGCTCTTTTATCTTTCTTTGTTTTGCTACCAAGAGCAGCTGCAAAAGTGAAAAAAAAAAGCGAAACAAAGCCTTGAAGAATATTACATATATCATAGAGATTGTGATATCATAAAGAAAAATGGCCTTTAAGCTGGTGAAAGGAGATGACAGAATTTTTTATCCATGTTGCCCAAATCCTCTCTGTTTAAATTTTTAACTCCAACTCTTGGCATACATTTAGAAGAGAGATCTGTGGGTTTGTTGCCAGAGCTTTTATGTGCAGAATCAAGGTCTCTTGTATTTTTCAAAAGAGAACAAAAAAGCTAGACTGTTCCTGTTAGTTGCAAAATACATACAATGCACCAAGTTGACAAGTGCTTTTATTTCAGCTGGCTTTGCAGTGACAGCATTTAGAGAAAACAGCAAAATAACCTCATTGCTTGTCCAGTGAGCCCGGGCAGCCTTTTGAGAGTGAAAGTCTGAAGGTGCCATATACATGAGGAAAAAAAGTTTTCTGAATATATTTGCAAAAGTAATGAACAGCATACAGTAGTGAACTAGCCTAAATAGAAGGGCAGAGGCAAAAGAACGAGTACACTAAAGCTGCCAGTGCTTGGTTAAACATCTCCAGTAAAGGTACTGAGTCAGTCTGCTAAGAGAACAGTAGTAGGGAAAGCAAATTCTGCTGCTGACTGGCTTCTGAGTTGGGTGCAGTCACAGCACATCTACTACAAAATGAAACTTGTCACGAAAAAGGATGGGAAAGTAAAATCCTTTAGCCATAAGTACCCTGGCTGGTAATGTGACTATGCTTGCCTCTCACTGTTGCTTCTCTACATGCTTTTAGAACTTACAAGGCAAGTTTTCACCAATACTTCAGATTTTCCCTAATGACCCCAATCAATTAATCATTTCCCAGCACTGACAGATTTTATCTTCTATCACAAGGAATGTCTGATGGGAAAGGTATTGCTTTACCAAGTGGTAAATAAAAGAAAGATGGGGGGGGTTAGATATCTTAAGCTCCTATTTATCTGAGTGAATATTCAGTTTATACCTAACAAAGCAGGCAGTGTTCATTTAAATGACTGTAGGAACATTGCACATATACATTGGTTCATTAATTTCCAGTATTTCTCAGACTGTGATTGATTTCAGAAGTGAAAATGCCTTTGTTTGTCTAGCTAACACATCGCATCACATTACATAGAAACCCTCACCCTGATTAAACAGAGGTAAGACCAATGCCTGGATAAACTTGGAGAAAAGGGTATAAGGTTAGTTTACACAAGTGCTGAGTAATCCAGTTTATGTGGAATAAGATATTCTGGTCTGCTACAAAAGATCTGACTGGAACTGCCAAGGTATTTTTGAACACCCGTCTTGCATTCTGTTTTTCCTCACTCTCTGTTGTATATTTTTATTGCTTGTAAGCAGTGGTGGAGGATGATATAAAGCCCTGGAGAAATTAACTAACTAGACACTCCCTAAAACACCACAGGGAAAAAGAAAAAGATTGAGTTTACAAAGTGAGAGGAATCCTAGTGGAGTTGATTTGAATGGAATCACAAAACCTCGCTGATTAATATGCTTAATGGTATTTATAAAACATTATAAGTCTGCTGAATATCTTCAATGTATAGATTATAAATAGATTATCTCAAGAAGCTACCACAAGAGGATTTCTGAAATTAGGAATCTGTGCTTTTCTGAATTGCAGAATTTTTATGCTTATTCACAAAGCTTTAATCTTTTGTGCTGATAAACAAGTGTCCAAAAATATCTGGAATCACTTAGAGCAGTTGTTTGCCTTTCAGCTGTAGAATGCAGGAGAGAAATCCTTCTTTGCAAAATGCAAAAGTAAAAAAAGAGGCAGCTAAAAAATATGTGCAGCTTTCATGTTTATATATAGAAAATTTAAGAACCATATTTATTGCATTAGCTATGCATCTGCTGCACCCATGTGCAAACACCGACTGGTTCCTTAGAAGGATGAGTGACTGCCAGTTTGCATTTAGTTCTTCTAGTTTGATCAAGTGGATTTAAGCAAGCTAAAATGACAGCTGGACATTCAGCTATCCCACACAGCTGAACCTTTGTCCTGTTTTGAAAAAGGGTAGGAAAGAGCTGGTCTTTTTCCTAATCATATTTGCATCCGGTAAATGTTATCATCTAGCTTTCAGTTCTTTTGTAGTGCATCAATAGCTCCATATCTTTTAATGTGAATTTCCTCCAGTTCTTAAGATTGATGTCAGATTAGGAAGCTCAGTTAGGGCAGTGAATACTATGACTTCTCCCAGCATCACGTGCTGCCACTGTAAAACATGTGGGGGGGGTTGTTTAGTGCCCCTACTGATAACAGAACATGGCAGATTTCCAAATCCGCCAAAACCAGACCTAAACTTCTCTACACTGGGATGTTTTTTCTAAGAATCTGTATTTTCACAGAGATACATAGTGATAAAAACAGAAAGCTAGAAAGTATTCTAGCAAATATTATTAACCCAGCCAGATGATATTGGAGAAGTGGAGAATTACTGAAGAGCAGTTACATTGAGACTCTTGAATGTGTCCAGAGAAGGGCAATGAGGCTAGTGAGTGAGCACAAGCCCTATGAGGAGAGGCTGAGGGAGCTGGGATTGTTTAGACTGAAGAAGAGGAGGCTCAGGGGAGACCTTATTGCTGTCTGCAACTACCTGAAGGGAAGTTGTAGCCAGGAGGGGGTTGGTCTCTTCTCCCAGGCAACCAGCACCAGAACAAGAGGACACAGTCTCAAGCTGTGCCAGGGGAAGCTTAGGCTCAAGGTGAGGAGAAAGTTCTTCAAAGAGAGAGTTTTTGGCTATTGGAATGTGCTGCTCAGGGAGGTGGTGGAGTCACTGTCCCTGGAGGTGTTCAAGAGGAGATTGGATGTGGCACTTGGTGCCATGGTCTAGTAGTCATGAGGTCTGTGGTGACAGGTTGGACTTGATGATCTTTGAGGTCTTTTCCAACCCTGTTGATTCTATGACTCTACATCTGCCTGAGAATACTATGGAAGAATGAAAAAGTGCTCCCATAGAAGACCTGCAGATAAGCAGTTCAAAAAAGCCACTCTGAAACACATAGAATGTGAACATGCAAACAATCATCAAATTACTTACACATTTTACTTATACTAAAATGTGGAGAGGACACACAGAAACTGCTGATTGCACTGTGCATCTCCTTGAGGATTTTCATGCTTGGATTTTTAAGGTGTATGGACAATAAAGGATTGCAGTTCACACGTGTTCAATATTTAGATGAGGTTGTATTGCAGGCTTAAATTAGCGAAGTTGTGTTCTGTTGTCTTTCATAAAAGTGCAATTAGCTATGCTATCTGACCCTTTCCTGTGCCTGAAATTCTAGCTGATCTTTCATCCCATAACAGTGATGTTCTAAGGAAGAAGTTCTAAGGTTGAAGTTTTGCATAAATGCTGTAAGAGATCATTTCAGAAATAAACCAAAAGAGTGTTTGTACTTGTTCAAAAAGTGTGTGACAGGTTTTATTTTTATATGAGGGCATACCAGAGTGAAATTGGTTTCACCAGAGTGAAATAGAGCCAGATTCTAATTTTTCATAAGGATTGATGGCTGAGTATATGTTCAGTTTTCATCAGCATTGTTTGTTAATTTACTGAAGTGTGATCTGTGGGAAGAGCACCAATTATAGGCAAAATCTATCCAAACCTCCCTGGCTTTTGGTCAGTAGTAGTGAAGACACCTGGTGACAACCCAGAGAAGCACATTGTTCCTAGGCACCTGAAGCATATTTGTACCAGGAGGGTCTGAAATCTGGTGTGGCTCAGAAGGTATCGGAAAGTTTCTGTGATACCAGGTCTGAAGGTGTGCTTTTTGTCCTGGCTCTGTATTGTTCAATTAGCAAGCATGTACATGCCAAGGTCCCACCTGTTGACCCTCATTTCAGCACCAAGGAGGTCAGCATACAAGTTGAGAGCACTAGTGTGATTAGGGCATCAGGGCCTGTCAGAGCCCAGTCAAGATTTGCAGTTAAACGCTGCCCATATTAACCGCAGTTAAACCCTAAGGCAAAGCTGCAGCTTGCAAAATACTGCCCAGAGTATTCAAAACACTTACCAAAAGTATTGGTTTCATTTGCTCAGATTTGATTGAACATACATTTCTGTGGAAATGTTCAGTTCTTTCTTACTTCCAGTTCATAGATTCACAGGATCATGGAATCACTTAGGTCAGAAATGACCCTCAAGATCTTCAAGTCCAACTGTTAATCTACCACAGCTAGGTCCCTTGCTAAACTATAAACCTAAGATCCATGTCTACACATCTTTTAAACACCTCCAGGAATTGTGACTCAACAACTTTCCTGGGCAGCCTGTCCAGTGCTTGATAACCCTTTCAGTGAAAAGATATTTTCTAGTATCTAATCTACTCCCCTGATGCAATTTAAGGTAATTTCCTCTCATCCTATCACTAGTTACCTGGAAAAAGAGACCTACACTCACCTTGATACAACCTCCTTTTAGGTCATTATAGTCAGTGAGAAAGTCCCTCCTGGCTTCATTTTCTTCACACTTAACAGGCTATCACTTCCCTATTTCTGATACTCAAGCTTTGTTAGAGTATTTCTAGATATATGTACAATGCTTTTACTTATCCACAAGCAATTTTTGTCAGACTAAAGTGTTTTCAAGCAGCATCCAACATCAGTACTGCTAAGTAAGTAAATCTTGTTGCTTTCCAGTGCTTTAAAAATAAAATCAACCAACCCCCAACCAAACAACAACATCCCTGGTGACACTATTTGACTTAGTCTTGAGTAGGTGTTTTCTTTGAGGAGAGCAACTGCTTTTATTACTGTATTTAATTAAATATGCATAATTTATTTCAGCTTTAGATTGCTACCCTTAGTGGCAGTATGGGTAGTTTCTCTGTAGAAATCCTAGCTAATACTTCTGTGCTCAGTAATCTACCATATGTTCTATGTCAGCTCTATATAGTGTAAGACACATCAAACAATTAGCAAAGGAAAAAAATATGAAGATTTGAGATAGTGGGATTGAACTATGACATCCAAATAGAAAGGGAAAAGAACAGAAACTGTGAGAAAGAACAAGATGAGATCAGAAAGGAAGTTCTTTCCAGATGGTAAGAAAGATTTTTTCCATTTAGCTTACAAAGTAGCAGTTGTCCATCCATATATATATATATATGTACACAGACCCTGATGCCATAGAACCATATGAATCATACAATGGCTTGTGTCCAAAGAGACCTTAATGGTTGTCTAGTTCTGGCTGCCCTGCCACGGGCAGGGACACCTCCCACTAAAATAGGTTGCCCAAAGCTTTGACCAGCTTAGTCTTAAATGCTTCTAAGGATGAGTCATCCACAACTTCTCTGGGCAACTCTTTCCAGTCTCTCACCACCCTCATTGTAAAGAGCTTCTTCCTAATATCTAATCTAAATCTACTCTGGTCCAATTTCAGACCATTGCTCCTTGTCCTTCTAGCACATGTCCTTATAAATCGTTCCCCTCTAGTTTTCTTGTAGGCTCCCTTCAGGTACTGGAAGGCTACTACAGGTACAAGCCTTCTCCAGGCCGAACAGACCCGATGCCCTCAGCCTATCCTTGTAGGAAAGGCGCTTCAGCTTTCTGATCAAGTTTGTGGCCCTCCTCTGGACCCTTTTCAACAGATCAAGAGTATATATACACACACATAGGTAAGTTTAGACTTCCCAACTGGCCAGGAGAAAGCTAAGACTTAAATGCTAGAGACCAGAGTAGGTACTGGCAGTTTGCCTCCCTAAAACTAACAAAGTAATTGTGGTAGAGTTCTTCTGGATCCTGAGGGCCCCTTCCCCGGAACACAAGCACTATCTTTCTGATACTCTCTGTAGACACTTTTTTCTCTCAGTGGTGATCATGACTGCTTCTTGTATAAATAATACAAAACAATGCTGATTAGTATTTCCATTTTGTAACAAGCAGTAGACAAAAGACTCCTTTGGTGAAAGCTTGGCCTCCCTCAAATCATGGGTGCAGTTCAGGATAATATTGTAGTTGCAAAGGAAAGGTAGAGATAGATTCTACAAACTCTATGAAACTGTGGAACTCCTAAAGGCAAACCTCTAACAAATTGTTTCTTTGCTAAATAAAATGCTTAGATGAGAATTATTTGCATTTAAAGGGCAATTAAAATCAGTCACAATCTAAGCAAGACAACATTGCTGAATTCTTTTTCCATATAGGAACCTAATTCCATTATAGTAGGAATTTTAATGGGAAAAAAAAATATGCTACTGTTGTTAATGTTTTCGTGTTTGAATCATACTTTGGTTTGAATTAGCAAACTGTTTGTTATTTCCTAGAAGAGGAGCAGTGTCCTCATGTGTTAGGCTAAACAATGCAACTCAGAAGTCTGAACAACTCAGCACTGTGCCCCTTTTCAGATTACCATAATGGAGTTTTCTCAATCAAAAATCATCTGTTCCTTGGAGTTTGGCTATGATGACAGGATACATCGTGAGGCATACAAAACTATTCAGTTGGCTATGTCTTGAGGCTGCCTTGGTTTAATTCTGAATTCTTTGTGCTTACCAATGCTCTAAAATGCTAAAAATAAGGAGGAAAACATTCAGAAAATGGAAAACAGGGCTCTGAAACTCTGGTCATTGAAAAGAAAGTAAGCAGGCAGATGCCACCATCCACCCTTTCTTTCTTACATGGCAAAAGTCCAAGGATCCTTTGTTTCCAGGAAACAGACCTTTATTGTTGCTGGCCTATTAATGATATCAAATCAGGTGCAGTATTTATTTTCATATGCTCATTTTTTATTTCCTTTTGAAGAGTCATCAGATCATGAGTTGATTCAGCTGTCCTTCCAAACCATGCTGGAGATGAGGCAGCAAGATTCAAATTGCAGTGATGGTCACTGTTTATGGTGAAAGACATTTGATATGACACATGTTGTCCTAGAACTGTGCCCCAGTGTTGTGTATGTCTTTAGTTAAAAATGAAAACACATTTTACATCCAGCCTCATGACATCCTACCTGTATCAGATAATCAAGTTGAATTACTTGTCCTATTAAAGCATATATTGTGTTTTCAGTTGCTATAACATTAAAAAAAAAATTGAATTGGCAGGTAGTTGAACAGCCAAGATGCAGTGTAACCAGGAAAATGTTTGGAAAAGCTTTCATGCAGACTGTTTGTACATTTACACTTAGGGCTCTGACATATCACGCAGTACCTTCGGTATTCCAAAACAGGGTTTTATACCATGCTGATGGCAAAAACAAGAAGAGAGATAATCTACATGACAAAGTCAGAAACTCCAGGATATAGGAAACAAACCAAGCAGTGCATTTGGAGAGTGGTGAACTGCAAGCATCACACCAGGAGTCATGACATGCTCAACAGGGTGCAAAATAATTCATGTTGATCTCTCTAGAAGGATGTTATCTACATCATGTATTGCTATTTATTTTCCCATCAGCAGAGGCTGACTCAAGGCCATCAGAAGAACATTTGGCTGGGAACTATGGAGAAGAAAAAATAAAGAAAGTAAAACTGGCACAAAAAGCTGGCAGTCAGATCAAACATTCTCCACAAAAGTGATTCTTTCAGTTCGCCTGAAACAAAATCTTAGCGTCAGAGATTTCATCAGATTCATTCTTCAGACTAAATTGAAAGTTGTAAAGCTGACATTTTTAGACTGCAGCAACTCAGGTATGACCCAAAATCCATGTTTAGTTATTTAGTGAAAAGTAACTCCATTGTGAATGTGTTATACTCATTCAAAACTCCTGTTTGCTTTCACTTCTTCCATTAAAGAAGCTCATTTCCTTATTTTTAATTATCAAATCTTGATAGTCAATTATGCTTCATTTTTTGGGCCAAATTCACTCAATGACAGATGCAAGGGAAGCTGCTTCTGCTTACAGAATAAAGCTGGATCTGCCAGGATCTGCCAGTAGCCATAGTGAATCTAACTTGAGAAACATGAAGACTAAATTTTTTCTCACATATCGTTCAGGCCAAATCTGGTCTTCTTGTTAGCTTTTAAATTCATATCATCTGGGGTTTGGATTTTGTGGTTTGGTTGTTTTGTTTTAAATTCCCTCATTCTTCACAGTCTCTAGAGATTTGGATTCATGAAAGACCACAAGAGTTTGTCAGGGACCCATAGTCTCTAAAACTAAAGGAAATTTTGGTAAACAACAAAAAAAGAGCTTCTTGTATATGTCAGGATATAGTCAGCATTTGTGTATAGTTTATAGTCCATATCTTTGCTTATGCCCACATCAAAAAGGTCATTTCAGAACACTGAGGTAAAGTGGAACAAAGTTTCCAAGCAGTTAGTTCCAGCTGCATATGCATCAGGAAAAAAAAAAAAGAAAATACTCTTAATGCATCCAGGGTCAAAAGGAAGTACTTATTCACATAACATATAATTGAATTGTGTAACTCGTGGCCACAGGATGTTGTGAAGGCCAAAAGGATAAATGAGTTAAAAAAATAATTAGGCAAATGCTTAGAAAAAGAAAATCCATTAAGGGCCATTAAGCACAAAGATGCACATGCAGCCTCTGCCTCAGGAAATCTCAGTGCCACAGATTGTCTGAAAATGAGAAAATACACTAAGAAATGCTCTACAGTTAGCCTTTTATGAAACTCTCTTCCTAAGCACTTTTATTGATTACTCTCCATAACATAGATAACATAGAATCACAGAATGTTAGAGGTTGGAAAGGACCTCCAGAGATCCTGGAGTCCAACATTCCTTCCAAAAGCAGGATCACCTAGGGTAGTCCACACAGGGATGTATCCAGGCAGGCTTTGAATGCCTCCAGAAAAGGAGATTCCACAACCCCCCTGGGCTGCCTGTTCCAGTGCTCCATCGCTCTCACTGTAAAGAAGTTTTCTCTCGTTGAGGTGAAACCTATGTTCAAGCCTGAGCCTGTTGTTCCTTGTCTTATTACTATGCACCACCAAAAAGAGATTGACCCCCTCCACTTGACACCAGTCCCTCAGATATTTATAGACATTGATCAGATCCCTCTCAGTCTCCTCTTCTCAAGACTAAGCAGCCCCAGGTGTCTCAGTCTCTCTTTACAGGGGAGATGCTCAAGTCCCTTAATCCTCTTTGTGGTTCTCCATTGGACTCACTCTAGCAGATCCCATCTCTCTTGAATTGGGGAGCCCAACTGGACACGATACTTCAACAACTATGTAACTTAACTAGTACAGCTGTTCTTATATCGTTATGCACTAGCTTGATATATATGCAGTCTAAATAACTCAAGTGCAAAAAGAAGTTGTCTCTTATAATATTTTAGTACCATAATTATATTTTTTCCTCAGTATTTTACCAGGAGAGACTTGTGATGTATTCTCAAGGAGATTACCTTGCAATTTGCATATAAGAATATTAAAAGGAAAGATAGTTCTTCTATCTTCTATTCCCTATCTATCAGGGAATAGTTATTTGGACCATGATGAAGCTGTTGCTAAAAATTACATATTCTACCTCAGTATGTTATAATTTCTGCCAGAATGACAGCCAGAAGACAGTGTAAGAGATTTCTGCTGTAGTATTTTACTCTCTCTCTAAGTGTGTGTATATATGTGTGTACATGCAGAGACAGAGAGAGGGATTTGTGTGTATATTAAAATGGAAGTCTTGACAATAAAATACTGAAACCCTACTCTAGTGTTTGGAATGACATTTTTTTAGCATCCTGTCATTACAGGAATCATAATGCATATTAATTGAAGTATGGGAAAATATCAGTGACCTGATCGTTGAAGTGTAAGTCTTTGGATCGTAATTGATTTGGTATCATCCACTTCTACCGTAAAAGTCAAATCCACATATTTTTGCATGGTTTTTTCCCTTAATTTTTTTTGTTTGTTGTTTGTTTTGCCTCAAGCACCAGGAAAGATTCTAGGTACTTAGCCTTTATGCTTTCTTCTCAATATCTTTAACTGAGTGCTTTCAAAGGCAGAATACAGACTGCATAATCTAACTGGTATTTATGTCCTTATGTTATCCATTCAGGAAGATTTGCATATCTTATTGCTCACTACCTATTTACACTAATGTAAGTAACCATTCCTCCTTGCTTATAGTCCTCATGATTACGCAGGTTCCATTTGCCTTTCTATTATTGAAATTTTAGTCTGTGGTTCAGTGGGTATTCAGGTTGGAGCCCCATTTTGCAGTGCACTTCAAAATCATAGCTGCTCCCTGAGAGTGCTTACATTGACAAAACGTGACAGATGGATCAGGCAGGCATATGGGATGTGAAGTTGGTAGTGAGAAAGGCTAATGGAGTGTCTGCTGTTGTTAAATGAACCAAATACTGTGCTTTGAACTTCAATGGCAGTGTATAAGCAAACCTGAATATTTTAAATAGGAGGAATCTAGTCAAGTGCTGCATGATATCAACCAGCTTAACACTATTTGGATTTCTTGGTTTCAGTAGTGCTTGTGGTTGATTTAAACTGGGTTGCACAGTATAAGATCTTCACTTTCTACTGGAAGAAAATCTACATAAAAGGGATTAGCGCTATGCCAAAAACATAGCAGTGTTCTGCCACAGTTTGCCATAAAACCTTTGGTGCAATCATGTCTGGATCAAGTCTAAGAAAGGATTAATTCCTTCTGGACTGAAAAACCACATCACAAATTTAAAATACAAAACTGTTCTTTGTAGTGAATGTCATTACCACTCCTGCAGGGGGATTGCTTGTGCATTGCTAAACATCTTCCACTGAACTCGAAAGGCTTACATTTCACAGATGATAAATTCATTTATATTAGATGCTAAATCTGTAGCAAATTGGATAACTTCAATTAGCAGCTACCAATTTAGAATGAATAAAAGTCACCACCAATTCAAACCAATCAAAACCACAGGGATTTGTTCTTCTTCTAACTTACAATTCATTTCTGTAACTTATCTTGCTCTTGAATGATGAACTTCGGGTGTCCGAATGGAGGTGTCACTTTTTC
The DNA here is from genome assembly GCA_015227895.2 of Colaptes auratus. NCBI lineage: Eukaryota > Metazoa > Chordata > Aves > Piciformes > Picidae > Colaptes > Colaptes auratus. Next base: position 6,408,935 of record CM037633.1, read on the forward strand.
AACTACTTTCAAATAAATTTTTAGAATAGAATAGAACTAACCAGGTTGGAAAAGACCTTTGAGATCATTGATTCCAACCTATCATCCAACACTATCTAACCAAATAAACCATGGCACCAAGCGCCCCATCCAGTCTCTTCCTAAACACCTCCAGTGGTGGTGACTCCACCTCCCTGGGCAGCACATTCCAATGGCCAATCTCTCTTTCTATGATGAACTTCTATGACTAACATACAGCCTAAACTCCTCTGGAGAAGCTTGAGACTGTGTCCTCTTGTTCTGGTGCTGGTTGCCTGGGAGAAGAGACCAATCCCCAGCTGGCTACAACCTCCTTCAGGTAGTGGTAGACAGCAATAAGGTCTCCTCTGATCCTCTTCTCCAGGCTAAACAACCCCAGCTCCCTCAGCCTCTCCTCATAGGCCTGATGGAGTGGGTCCAGAGGAGGGCCATGAAAAATAATTAAAAGGTATCACAACATTTTCAGCTGGCACATAACCTCACAAAGTTAGTAAAAAAATCTGGGGAGAAAACCACTTCCAAAAAGAATCAGAATTAAATACAAATCCATGGTCTACCTCATATAAGCATTGTGCTATTTAGTGTAAAAACATGTCAGTAATACAAGTAATCCTTTTTGATCTTTGTTTCAAAAGTTATAGTAATTATACATCAGTACTGGTGTACAGGGTGCTATACCTTCACTTCTGAGTTTTTAAACACTTGAATTCTCCCCATCTTTACCTTAATTAAAGCTCATTAAAATATAGCTTAAATTCAATATGAGAGACTATTGCTTAGAAAACTGTATCCTGTTTGCAGAGTTTTACATTTCATGTAGTAAATTTTGTACTTGCATCTTGCTCTTCAGTGAAGTTTTAGTCTAATAGAAGTCTAGGACAAAAGACTGCTGGCGTTACCTCTGTCAATGTAGATCCTAGTGGAAGCATTCATTCTAGACCTGAGAGCAGGAAAATTGCAGGATGCACAAATAAAACAATAATGTAGTTTTTAATTTCATTAATTCCCTTGAGGAGAGAGCACTTCAGTGACCTAGATAGGCTCAGAAATGGAAGTCTAAAATATTTTATTGATTGACTTATATTTATAGATCAATTGTATATAAAGTTCTTTGTCCATTCTCTGCTTCACTGAAACAAGTGAATGTTGGGGAGTTTAGACTTTGAGGTCCATCTGCAAAGTAAACTGATTACATATTTAATTCATTTATATCTCTTAAAATAATTTTTTGCTTTGTGGATGCAATTGGGTTTAAAAACTGGAGCAGATCTAAAGAAAAGCTACAGAAGTTGCTTGTGGCATCAACAATCACTAAGGAGATCTATTCAAATATACAACTGAAATGAAGCAAAAAGCTCTCTACTGCCTTTCTTTTGCTTATAAAAGAATGGGCCTGAGTCTTTCGTATTATATTATAGCAAAATTCGAGCAAAATTCTGTCAACATTAATAGATACACTTTACTCCACATGTAATTTGCTTTGAGTAAACAATCCAGTGCCTCCAATAATCTGAGGAAAGAAAAGGACTATATTTACAGAAATAAGAAGTGATATTCATAGAATCATAGATTAGTCTGGGTTGGAAGGGACTTCCAAAGGTCATCTAGTCCAACCCCCTCTACAGGGGGCATTCTCAACTAGATCAGGTTGCCTAGAGCTCTATTGAGACTCACCTTGAATACCTCCACAGATGGGGCCCCAACCACCTTCCTGGGCAACCTGTTCCAGTGTTCCACTACCCTTGTGGTAAAGAACTTGTTCCTAACATCCAGTCCAAATCTACTCTTCTCTGGTTTGAAGCCATTGCCCCTCATCCTATCTCTATGGGCCTTTGTAAACAGTCTGTCCTTCTTGTATGCCCCCTTAAGGTACTGGAGGCTGCTATTAGGTCTCCCCAGAGCCTTCTCTTTTCAGGCTAGACAACCCCAGCTCCCTCAGCCTGTCTTTGTAGCAGAGGTGTTCCAACCCCTGATCATTTCTGTGGCCCTCCTCTGGACCCATTCCATCAGGTCCATGTCCTTCCTGTATCCTGGCATAAACAGTTTCTGCTCTTTCTAGCAGCATGCCAGGTGAAATAGAGGTTATGTTAACTATTGCTAAAGAAGACTCAAGCAAAATCCAGATTTAATCTGAAACATTCCAGGAATGCCAGAATGGAGGTGACTAAAGAGTATTTAGTTCAAAGTATGTGTTAACCATGGAAGGTTTTAACTCAGATTTTGTGGTGATGTATATGACTTCATATGCTATATCTTAATAATAGGTAAAGGCGAGATGGATGTTCTGGCACACTGGTTTCATGCAAGTACTATGGAAAATGGGTAGAGTATTTCAAATTCATCAGTGTAGAAGAAACTAGTTGTGAAACACACAGCAAAACAGGTATAATGTCTCTCTTTATTGTCTAAGATTCAGTTGCCATGATTCTTAGAATTTATACTGTTCACATACTTCATCTCTTTCTGAGTTTCGTGGAAATTTTAAGCATATAGCAACACAGATTCAAAGTTTCAACTTAATATGAACCTTGCATAAAACTCCTAATAATTTCTAATTTTGCTTCAATATAAATAATAATTTTTAAAAAATTGTTCTGGAAATGTGTGTGTGTGTCACTGAAATAATTAACATAATCACAGACCACCGACTATTCACCAAGGCTCCAGCTTTTCTGTACATAAAAAATAAACCATAATATCAAAGTCTCAAAACTTGAGCACAGCCAAAGTCTGTGGTCATAAATCAGAGAGAGTCCAGTTTCATAAAGCTTTTGGGAAACATGAGAAAATGTTTAGAGTGAATTTTTGAGAATGAGTTTTTAATGAGAGCTCAATGCAAATAGCAGGTTCGATATTCTCATTTTTGGCCACTTCTTAACTACGAACCTTGAAATAAAATTCAAGGAGCTTGCAAGAAAAGACCTACTGAACCTCTTAAATTAATTTTAAAATATATATATATTTGTGCATATATTTGGCATCTACTCTGCATTCTCTCTAAAGTGTGAAATGTTTAGAAGATTCATTGCCCAGGTGGCCAAGAAAGCCAATGGTATCCTGGCCTCGATCAGGAACAGTGTGGCCAGCAGGAGCAGGGAGGTCATTATGCCCTGTACTCAGCACTGGTTAGGCCACACCTTGAGTCCTGTGTCCAGTTCTGGGCCCTCAGTTTAAGGAGGACATTGAGACTCTTGAACATGTCCAGAGAAGGGCAACAAGGCTGGTGAGAGGCCTCAAGCACAAGCCCTATGAGGAGAGGCTGAGGGAGCTGGGGTTGCTTGCCCTGGAGAAGAGGAGGCTCAGAGGAGACCTTATTGCTCTCTACAACTACCTGAAGAGAGGTTGTAGCCAGGAGGGGATTGGTCTCTTCTCCCAGGCAACCAGCACCAGAACAAGAGGACACAGTCTCAGGCTGTGCCAGGGGAAGTTTAGGCCCGAGGTGCAGAAAAAGTTCTTCACAGAGAGTTGTTAGCTGCTGGAATGGGCATCCTGGGGAGGTGGTGGAATCACTGTCCCTGGAGGTGTTCAAGAGGGCATTGGTCGTGGCACTTGAAGCCATGGTTTAGTAGTCATGAGGTGTTGGGTGACAGGTTGGACTTGATGATCTTTGAGGTCTTTTCCAACCTTATTGATTCTATGATTCTATGAATATAATCACTGAAAAAATTTAATGTAGCTTGATAGGGCTAGGCAGCAGATAATGGCAGCACGCTGTCACTAAAACATAAATCCCATTTGAAGTTATTATTTGAAAATCTTTCCGATTTCATCTACTGAGTTTACAACTTAAAACCTCAGGAATGGTTTATCTTAAAACGAATAATCTCATTGCCTACCTTAAAAACCCCTAAACTGACAAATCCAAAGAAGTACAAAACCATCAAGGATTTCAAATTAAGTAACAGTAAGGTTTTGCAGTAATACTGCATGTTCTGTCTCAGAGAAACATTCTGCAGTAGGCAGTAAGAATTATATGCATACCTGAACAGAGGAATAGTTTGGATTTCTTTAGGTCATCTTTCTCAGAAACAAGCTATTTCATTTGCCAGTGCATTTATACCTGCCTTGCATCTCCTTTATATTAGATGATTATATATGTACGTGGGCCTGAATATCTTGTTTGTTTTCACTTCTATGCAGCTCATACAAAGAGTGGCACTGTTGATACTCAATGAAGCAGCCACTAAATTTGTCCTCCACAATGAGCCCGAGATCAATAACTAATTTTGAAAACTGATTAGTTTGCAGCAGGGAAGTAGACACAGTCCAAATCTTGCCAGAGGATATAATCAGCCAGTAAATAGCAATATTAGTGCTGTAGGTAATGGGCTAGGAACAGCAGAGGGATGGAGTATGGCATAACTTTCTAAAATAAAGGTCTTGATGTAAAGGCCAATTCAGATTCTTTTTTTTTTAAAGCCACATGGCTTATAAACTGAACTTGGGATTTTTTTTTTTTCTTTGCATTGGAATAAAGCTTATTTCTATTCCATTCTGTGCTTGATGAAAAGAAGTGTTAGTAAATGAATCCTAATAAAGCTTGCAAGTGCAGCCTTGGGTGGTTATTAAAGAGCTACAAACATTTTTACAGATCTTTGCTGGTTGTGAACTCCAGATGTTTCCAACATGAAAAATGTTATGTTCTAACAGTTAATGTTGTATCACCAGCCATTCAGAAGATGTATCTTCTTATTATAGCTGGAATGTTGCTATGGTGATAATTGTAAAAGTGTGACCTGGAAGGAAGAAAAAACAAAATATTTGGCGCAAAAGAGGGTAGATAGTATCGTTTGAGTCAATGAATGGGAAGATAATGAAAAGATAACAGGAAATTAAAAAATTATTAATGAATCTTGGATACTGTGTCATATGCTGCAATTAACACTACCTTTTATTTTCATGTGGAATGTGTCCTCAGTTAGCTTGTGATCAGATAGCACCCTGTCTAAACACGGATAGATGTCAGTACTGCCCAAAATTGCAGTATTTTTCCTTTTCCACAATGCCCATACATAAAAAGCATCCCTGCTCAAGACTTACTCACAGACTGATATTCCCCATTCAAAGAACCCCGTGGGTCTGTATGATTAATGTTTTGTATTTTGGTACTGAGGCCTGAAGTTGACCATAAGAGCAGACACAAATAACTATAGATTTTGAACTATCAAGCCCCAGTGAACTTAAAGGATAAGATCAGAAATAGACTTCCTGCAAATCTAGCCATGGATTATTTGGGGAATGTTTTATTCTTGGGATTACCCCAATTCTGAATTTCAGACAAGTCCAGCAGCGGTAAATCGGCTCAAGCTTTTCATGTGGGGAGTCACAGGGCCTTTGGGGCTCAAACCACGGAAAGACTTGAGTCCTTTGCCACCTCTGCTGCAGTCGCTCATCACCTTGAGCTATTTTTTTCCCTCTGTCTGTTCATCCATTTCATTATTTGTTCAATGGGGAAAACAGCACTGACCCTTTTTACAAAGAGCTTTTTAGATCAATGGATGAAGCATGCTGTTATTTTCTAAGCTTGTAAGCAGCTGTATATGTGAAAAACCAGCAACTTCCATTATGAGGGTAATCATCAAATATCCCACCCTAAGTCAACTACTATTGCTTCTGAAAACTGCAAATGGTTTCCAGCTCTCAAGCAAAGAAGATTTTGGTATGTGCTAAAGATGTTGCCATTATAATTCATCCCAATCAGCTTGACTACACTAGAAATGAACAACGGGAAATCATCTATCTATATGCACATCAGCCCTGTTTCAGGAGTCCTTGTCACTGGAAAAGAGAGTGAAGCCCTGTCGCTTTTCCTTCAGTGTATATTCCCCATAGTTCTTTCTACATATCAGGAAAGGGAGGGAACGGGGTAGATTACATTTCTTATTAAATTTATGTGCTACAAGAGCACACAATGTGTTTGGAAATAAATCACAAAACAAAGCACAAAATTACAGAAAGAGCTGGCACTCTGCAAATCTCTTGACGTTTCAAATAGAAACTGAATGGGTTTCTGCAAGTTATGCATTAGTCAAAACACTATCAAGATAAAGGCTTTCGAGTGATATTTTCAAGCCGTGCAAGTGGTCCTGTAGCTCAGCACTTCACTCAGACTGGAAAGTAGCCAACAAGCATGGCTTGAAATCTGTTAGCTTATGTCTTGAGGGATTTTTTCCAGCTGTATTAAAGAATTAAGACTGAGCTCCCCAACTCTCACTGCACCGCCTGCATGCTGATCTAGGGCAGGAAAGGAAACAGAGGCATGGTGAGGTAAAGGGATTAATCCAAGGTCAGACTGAAAGTTAAATGTAGGATTTAGGCATAAATACTTGCTGCTTGATTATGTTGAAGTCAGAGAAAACAGTAAAGCCTTTTATTTCTACTTCAAAGAAATAAAACCGTTTGCACATGGAAGTGGAACAACATGTCATTGTGGAGGGTTTTACGTTAAGGCAAACCGCAACTCTGACTCAGACCAAAAAAAGAAAACCTCACATTAAACTTATCCTAAAATTTTCTTCTCCACGCATGTATACCTGGTTGAATATGGTTAAATAGGAATATAATAATAATAATAATACTAATAATAATAAGTAATAATAATAATAAAAATCTAGGAGAGAAATATAAAATGTCATCTGAAAAGGTAAAAATAAGCAGAAAGTAAGGAAGCATAGCCGGAACAAACATCTCCAGAGGCTTACACTGCCTAACAATTTGAATCAGAATGTGGTTTTTGCTTTTTAATTTCTTTTTCTCGTTCTTACTAACTGAGCCCTGCTAGTGACAAGCATGAAGAGAAACTGTATGAGGGAGACAAAGGTCAAGGTAATGGTATTACTGTACCAGTGTAAAGAATGCTTGACTAGATGGCAAAACTAAAGGTCATTTAATAAATGCGGTTTCCATTTTCTCAATGGAAAAGCTAGAGAAATGCAAAGAATCTGCTGGAAATATAAGACAAGAAGATTAGTTTGACTTTTTTTTTCATGATAATGAGGAAGAATGACCCATGAATGTTTTATTTTGGCTGTATTAGGCCAAAACATAGTAGTGTTTTAAAAACACCACAAAAAATGTACACTCCAGAACATTTACATTTGAGCAGTCCCTGCTTGAATAAGGACAAACCCCACTCAATATGTATTCAGAACTAGTTGTCTTGTTCCTCTAGATTTCTCATTCTGATCCCCCTCTTCACTCTCAACAGCTGTTGGTGAAGATACTTTGTACAGTTTCAACACCTGCACCCAATGATCAGCCCTTTCTTTCTGGCTCTTTTGAGAGGGTAGGAGCAACATAACATCTATGTATGTACCTATCAAGAGACTAAAACTTGCAGAATATAGAATTCAGCAGAAAAATAACAAGAAATTCAAGTGAGTAACAAACTGCCATTAAAGTTCCAGCTGACACCTAATTGGGGAGGGCTGGAATTCACCAGCATGCCATGGATGCTTCATTGATGTCTTGTTCCTTGGGTTAAAATGCAACAGAAAAGAAACACATCACCATTTTCAAATTTCATTCCATGACAAATCCTCCTTAATATTCCTTTTGACAGCCTTGAATTCCCATTCAGGCCATTAAGTATCTCTTTTATGCACACATCAGTTACAGTGTCTGTAAACCCACAGAGAGAATAAAAAAATCAAACAAACAAACAATGCATAACCAGACCAGTGCAGTAAAACTCTGGCAGTGGTCATGAGGGCCTGCTGAAAGCCAATACCCTAACCTTATCTGGTTTTGTGACGGCCAAGGGCAGCAGTCACTTCTGTCTCTGAGTAGAAATTAGTGTTTTGACAGCTAAAAGAGAATTTATTTAAATGGAAGAGAGTAGACAGATTAACAACATATATAATAATAAGCTGTTTCACAAAGACTGTCTTCATTTCCTCATAGAAATTTTTCTTACTTGGTATATCATGGAAGATGCAAATGTACCACTGTAGCGTTGTAGCCAGATGTTCTGGGATGTGTGTTTGCATTGTCTGCACTGAGGAAGTATATCCACTGTCATACATCACAGTTTTACTGCCTTAAAATAATTTCCTATTGTAACAGTATAAGCATTCAGATCGAATGGCTGTTACTGTAAGGTTTTGCCCCTCTGGCACAAGGTCCTTCTGTGGTAACTCCACCCCTCAGCCCTCCAGCCCTCAAGCCTGCTCTTCCCTCTTCTGGTCTAGCAACTGCCTTTCTTCTCTTTATTCCAGAACCTCCGGGTATTTACACAGATTTGCTTCTCAGGCCCCTTCAAGTCAGTGAAGTCAGTGGCTATGACTCAGCAACAGCTTTGCTTTTGTTTTTACCTTGGGTCAAGTTTCTTGGGAGACACCAGACCAAAATCATAAGCAAAACTGTGCTGGCAGCTGTCCTTTTTGTAACCCTGTGCTAGCCCCTGAAGCATTTGCATGCAGGAGACAAAGGTACTTGAGAATAAGAAGTGTCTACCCATACATCCTAGAGGGACTGATACTCCACAGAGTGAGTACATGGCAAGCAGCAAAAATTATGTGTCTCTGTATTCCATACTCAGTGAGATTCTAAGATAAAAACTATTTATGTCATGAATCTGGTGATGTAGAGCAGGAATAAAGACAGTGTAAAATAGGGAAGAAAGGGAGAACAAAGGCACAAAGCAAAACAGAAGAGGAATGGAAGAAAAAAAGAACTGTCAGGCACACAAACTAGCTAGGTGTAAGAGGAAAAATGAGAAAATCTTGTTGTGCTGGTTAAAACAAAATATAAAAGGGAGATGTGATGGTTAAAGAAGCAGAAATCTCCTTTTATCCAGGACGTAGGAAATAGCCAGCCAATTAAAGTGTACAAGTAGCCTCTGAAATATTTTACCTGTTTACACTTGAGAAAGCAAAAACAATGGGCTTATATAACTTGTCCAGGTCACGTATTAAGTCAGCAGTGAGCCAAACGTGGCTCTCTGACCTACCTTCATGCAATACTTCTTCTCCAGGGGAAGTAAAAGACATGTTTTCCCTCTAACTTTTTCATTATATGCAGCATTTGGGGCCCGTAAGGAACCATAAATCTTGGCAGTTCCTTGTTTAAAGTTTGCATGTAAGTAGATTTAAACAGTTTGTAAATAAAGCAACTGCCCCCTTGGTTTCATGGGCAGGAAAGCCCCACTGCATCTCACTTTTTCCATGGATTGGCATATAATGCAGCCTGCTTCAGGTCTTTGACATTGTATAACCAGTGGAAGGAAGGGGCAAAGGCAAAGCTCACACATTTCTACATTCACTTTTGGAACAAGCTCCATGCAGCACGAAAGTTTGATAATTACAAGAGGCCAACATAGTTTTAAATTCCCAATAAACACACAAATTGGTTTCCTATCAAGGTTCCTCCACTCATTCTTTGATTTTTATCAGTCAATTAAATGGCTTGTCAGAAGAATGTAACATAGTCAGTCCACATATGTGCTACGTGTTACGTACTGTCAGAAATTACCGATGCACGGTCTTGGCAGGAATGACAGTTATTATTAAACATCATCTGGCAGAGGCAAATTGCACCAATTTTAGTCAACTAGTAATGACCTGTAAAATTGATAAAAACTGTAGGAGGAAAACAATCTGCCACCACACAAATTAAAATAGCGAGTGACAACCCTATGGAATACTGTGTTGTACTTGCTGAAATACTCAGCAGAGGAACAAAAGCTGTGATCATTGACAGAGAAGGCACTGGTACATAGGAGGTATATGTGTGTGTGTATATATATATGTAGTATATGTTGTAGGGTATATATATATATCCTTATTACCTGGAAAGTGAGGGCAAACTTCATGACTGCAACCTGGAAATGGACAGGATGTCAGTACAAGAGAGTTCTTTAAGATGTCTCTTTACATACTTTTCACAGAACAAAATAACCACAACAAAGCAGCAATCCCATAGTTGACCCTCTAGCCTCCAAATATTAATGCCTTACAGAAAACTCATATCCCATCTGACAGAACTGGGTGACCTTGACCCAGAGGAATAAGAGATATTGGATTGGTTAGGCATATGAGCACAGCTTTCTGCTTACTTTGAGAACTACAAATGACTGATGGAAAAAATAAGTAGTTTTCTGAAGCTGCACAACCACACTCTCGGTATGTTAAGGCTGCTTCATGCTAGTGGCAGTGAGCAGGGCACCTGTGCAAAAGGATTCTGTGGTTTCCTTAAGTTTTCCACAAAGGTTTTTCCTGCCAGTGAAACCAGATCCTGCACTGTTTAACATTGAATGAATTATTTGACCATGATTGTGTGCAACTTAAACATAGACTAAGAACTACACATAACATTGAAACTGTGGATGACCCAGGGATTTAGCCAGTGGTCTAGGGTTTGAAATAAAACACTATGTCCTGCACTGTTATAGATGGTTCCTTTTATTTATTTAGTTATTTAGTTATTTAGTTAGTTCCCCCCCAGAATGTGTAATTTTTTTTTAATTGTTTTTGTTGGTAACATGCTGTTCACTGACAGGCACGGCAGGAAGTAATAATGAGAATACAGGACAAAATGATTGACAGTTCTAACTGTAAACACAGTTTTTTTCCAACTAGAGAGTGGTGCTTCTTGCTAGAGATGCTGATAAATCTTCTGCCACAGATAGTGAGGAGTGGTGTGCAATGCCTGTTTGAGATAAGGTGATTATGATGCTGTGCAGAGGAATCTCCTGAACATGGAAGTGATGGCACCAAAGAAGCACTCAAGGTGCAGACCTTCCTGACTTCCTGGGGAATTTCTGACTTCTTAGTTGGGAATAATGAGTTATTGACAGAGTGTGTTAGAAAAAAAATCTTAAAACCAGGCTGTTCACATTTTCATTTATATCTCTGATGGAGACAGTTTGGGTACAGGATTTGCTCTTTACTAGAGTAGCAGTGGGAAAAATATTGCTTATTACTCTAGTTTTGGTCTTTGTACAGTTGTTTCTGCCAAATCTGTAATCCTGTAAGCACACTAGAAACAACTTCACCTACTGGTGAAATGGCTTTTTATTCCATCCTTTTGTACACCAATCAATACAATTTTGATACATTTACTTCAGTAACTTCTGTGGTTTTAGTATAAATGTAGCCATTTGAAAGCTATTATTAGCAATGAAACTGCAGGACCATGGAACTGGGCACGGGCTGCAGAACTTGCCCAAGGAACAAGAACGTGCACTTCCACAGTGACTAAGCTGCCACATGTAGTGATGTGCTGAACTTGTTTTTAACATTGTAAAGACTTAGTTCACATATTATCGTTTGTACTAATTAATGCTCCTCTTTCATACTGTTTGTGGCTCTTATTTTGTGTCTCATGCTGCATCTTCTTCCTACTGCACGAACAGATATGCCAAAACAAAATCACCACATTTTTCTAATTGTAAGGCATGGTTATAGTGGGGAGGAAGGCATGACCTCTTATAGGACTCTACACTGAAAGGACCCCTAATATGAGACCCTTTCTAGCATCACCTCACAACTAGGGCCTCCCTCCTTATGCTCCAATGAATCAATCATGAGAGCCTGCATGGATGAACATCTATGCAAAATATAATCTTAGGTATCAAGAATCAAGCAAGTTAAAATGATGGCCATGGCCACCACTGTGGAATCTACTTTGCACCTGGAAGTGATACTTTATTGAGAGTTTAACCTGTGCACAGCACAGGTCACACCTTCAGATACTTCCCCTTAAACTACCTGACTGTAGCGTAACAAACTTGAGATAGTATGACTGGAGGCAAATAATAACTATCTGCAGAAAAGATCAGATACATTTAAGTACGGCATAGGTGAAGACCTTAGTAAGTGGAGTAGGCTGCAGAAATTCCCTGACAATTAAGTGCAGTATATTGTATGGTTCTTTATCATGCAAACTGCCATTTGCTCTTTAGCCAACATTTTCGTGTTTTTGAGGATTAGGCAATTTACAAGTAAAGCAAATATCTAGACTATTACACAATTACAATACACAAGTGGAATGTGGAGTTGTAGAGAACAGTTTCAAACCAGTCTTCTTTAAGGATCACTCATGGTTTCTCTAAGTGTTTCTTCAGAGTGAGAGTCCTTTTCAAAAAAACAAACAACAAAACAGCTACCTTTATCTGAACACACATTAGTCTCGGGCACCACTTAGTCTAATTGCACAGCTTTGGTCTTGGATTCATTACTTATGAATAGTATGGGTTGTTTGTGAGGGATTGAGTAATAACATGCCCCATTGTAAATGAATTTGTAAAGACTTGCCTGAAAGTTTGTTGGACAGGAAAAGATTCTATTCCCTATTATAATAGAAAAGATTTCTATCCCTATTTTTGTTTGCCTCACCATCTAACCTTGAATCGCATCAATTCAGCATCAGTAGATTTTGTTGTTATCCCTATCTAACACTTGATGGTTAGCATGAAAAGGTACAAATTAGCAGGCAGATCTTCAGAGAAATTTCAAGGCTTAATTCCATTGCTGTCAAACAGCAGCTAGTTACAGCAGCTAGTTACTTATCTACCCAGGTCAA
>CM037633.1:6421974-6484748 GCA_015227895.2 Colaptes auratus
AGTGCAGCAGAATCACTTCCCTCTACCTGCTGACCATCATTCCTTTTGATGAAGCCCAGGAAAGCTTTTGCCTTCTGGGCTACAGTACAAGTGCACGTTGTAGACTAATGCCAAACTTCTTGTTTACCACCCCCCAAGTCATTTTCTGGCAGGCTGCTCTCATTTCATCATCCTCCAGTTCTAGTTTGTGCTCTTTGCCCCTTGTCCTATCACTGGGCACCACTGAAAAGAAATTGTTCCCATTCTCTTGACACCTGTCCTTTAGATATTTATAAGCATTGATAAGACACCCTCTCAGTCTTCTCTTCTCCATGCTAAACAGTCCCAGCTCTCTCTCAGCCTCTCATCATAGGAGAGATTCTCCTTTCTAGCAAGAGCAGTCAAAACACAACTCAGCAAAGCAATATTTATCTTTGCAGATATCAATAGTCTTTTAAGCCAGTGTGCTCTTTTTGCTAAGCATGGCTGAAAGTTTGGTTGCTTACTCAGGCTTCTGCTCAGAATGATTTGTTCTTCACTGCCCATAAAAGTTAAATAAACTGCATGACCCTGTGTTCCATATAACTTCTCAGGTTACTTTTGGATTTTCTTGCAGTTTTTCTAAGTTCAGCATGTTCTCATCATTAGCACAACCCTCTCAAGATTCAATGATTTTTAAGAGATATTGGCAATAAAATATCCACTTGTATTTAGGTGGACAAAGTCCTCAGCACTGAATTTTCAGAGACAGAAAATAATAGATGAAAGTGGAAATACCAAATCACAGACAAGCCCTGCCCTGAACAGTGGCACAAAAGCCCAGTGCCACACGATGGCTGTGTGCTGACAGCTTCCACCCTGCGTAGCTGGGAAATCCTGCACATAATGACAAGTAGAGAAACAGCAGACTGCTGCACCTGTACAGGCAAACGCCAGCATGTACACAATGAATCTGACACATCCCAGTCACAGATTGACTCTACAAATAATCTTCTGTGAAAGTGGAGGGGCTCAGGGGGCTCCAGTGCATTACACACAGAGCTAGCTCCCTGCTGCACTAGGCATGAAGCGTGCATGGCAGAACAGAAGCACTCTGGCACATTACTCTGCACACACTAGACATCTAAACTCTGCCATCTGTTCAGGACATAAGGGCTTTGAGCAGCCTGACAGAGCTTCTGAACATCTGGAAATTCTGGACCAAAGGGCTAAAGTAGGTGGTATTAAAAGCTAAGAAATACAAGACCCTTAGACTTTGCCTCAATCTACAGTATTCTGTGACCACACAGCTTCACAATCCTCTGTTCATAAATGACTCCTGAAGTATGAGATAATGCTTTGTTACTTTTTTTCTCTTGTGAATGAATACAATGAGGGTGTTTTTCTCCCTTTTTTTGGCAGCTTACAAGCATTTCAAAAGTCATGCCACTTCAAAATCCATTCTTATTCTATAATTTATGAGGCATTACATCTCATTATTACCTGATAAGACCCATGAAGAGACCAAATCCTCTACATAAATTCATCAGCTGAAGCTAAAAGGATTCAATTTTTTTCCATGGATAACTCAATCTTAGAAATTCTGTACAAAATTCCCTAGAAAATAATGATCTATATTCATTAGTAGAAAATTTTCAAGCTTATGAAGAGGTCATATGTTAAGTTTCCTTTTCATTGAGAGGACAGTCTCAAGCTACACCAGGGGAAGTTAAGGCTCGAGGTGAGGAGAAGGTTCTTCACAGAAAGAGCTGTTAGCCATTGGAATGTGCTGCCCAGGGAGGTGGTGGAGTCACCGTCCCTGGAGGTGTTCAAGAGGGGATTGGACATGGCACTTGGAGCCATGGTTGAGTTAGTCATGAGGTGTTGGGTGACAGGTTGGACTTGATGATCTCTGAGGTCTTTTCCAACCTTACTGATTCTATGATTCTAACTTCATTCACAGCAGATTAGATCAGAGCCTGTTTCACTCAAGTCAGTGGAATTATATTCGTGTGAAATTTTCTGACTGAACATCCTCCAAGTCCACAGAATAATACTAATTGTTCTTAGTATTTTGAGGACCTCCCATCCAAATACTTCTAGGAAACATACCAAGTCTTTTCAGATCTTTTGTATGATACCAAATGAGCCCCATATTTGTATAATAATTAGTACTCATGGTTCCAGACATCTCAGGTCTGTAATGGGCCCTTTTGTGTAATATTTGGTAACATGGAAGTAGAATAGAATAGAATAGAATAGAATAGAATAGAATAGAATAGAATAGAATAGAATAGAATAGACCAGGTTGGAAAAGACCTTTGAGATCATGAAGTCCAACCCATCACCCAACACTACCCAATCAACTAAACCATGGCACCAAGTGCCTCATCCAGTCTCTTCCTAAACACCTCCAGTGATGGTGACTCCACCACCTCCCTGGGCAGCACATTCCATCAGGAAGTTGTAGACAGCAATAAGGTCTCTCCTGAGCCTCCTCTTCTCCAGGAGGACTCCAGTCAGTAATGGATATTCCAGTCTGTCACAGCTAAAGAGACAGCTCTAAGTCTTTTAAAGCAAATGTTCCTCCTTTAATCTTAAGCTGTGTGAGAGCACTTTTAACTGTGACTATCTGAACAAAGTAATTTCTCGAACACAGTAAGTTTTAGTCCTGGCAACTCACATGAATTGCTCAGGTAAATTCAAGGCTTTGCTTAATCCCACATCGTTTTCTTACTCAGAACCATTTCTACTTTATTTGAAAAACCCTTCACATAGTTCTTTGGTGACATTTAATCTTTTTTCTGTCATCATTAGCCAATTCACCAGAGCACTGCACTGTTGCAGCAGAGCATTGTCCTCCCACTTGTTATTTACAGAAGCCTTAAGTATTAATCTCATGCTTATCATCTAGAAACGGACTTTGACAAATTAATTCCAGGGCATCTTGCTCCAGCAGCTTGGGGTGAATACACAGCAGTCTGCTCTGCCAGAGATTACCATTCTAGTGGCAGAACCAGTAGGAGAGACCTTCTGACCATAGCTCATCTGCTTTTGTGAGCAGTCTGTGAACCTCCAGTAACTGATGCTATTATAGTGATCTGAAATCCAATATAAATAAGTTACAGTAGATGACAATGAATGCAGCAAGCCACTTGTCATAACTGCAAAGTATGTACAGCTTTTCAAGTGAAAAAATGGGGCTAGGGTTATGAAGAAATCCTTGCATTCAGTGTTTGAAGGGACTTACCACAAAATACAAAAGAGAGACTGTTTTGTTCATGACTTGAAAGCATGAAGAGCAAAAGAAAGGAGAATTTATGAAAATACATGAAACTTAGAGTGAGAGACTGTGGAGGCTATGAAATAGTAATGAAAAAGAAATTATGAAAGCTGCTGCATTTAGTGCTTTAAAAGTAGATTTTATGAGGTAACAAGGAAGGAAAAAGAGGCAAACTGATAAAAGGAGCACACTAATTCCTTAATCCTGAGGCTAGCTGAGCTTCATTTATGCATCTTAACACCACTCACCTAGACTGATCTAAATCACATTGATAGCAACAGCTCCCAGTACACAAAAGGCAAGCTGCTTCTATTGCCAGGCTGACAAGAGGAAGAACAAAAGATTTGGAAATGAGTGTTAAATTCACATAATTTAATTCAAATAGATTATCCATTTAAGGAATGTTTCACCTTCTCAAGGTGACTGGAAATACTGGAACAAAGTTCTGTTTTGATGTTGCTACTCACAGTAGAGATTCACCAAGTTCAAGTTTGGGCTGCACCAGAGAAAGGGAGTGGCAAATTTCTCATGGTTTGCTCCGTGGTGGATTAGTGTTGAGTTTGCTCAGGCCTTCGCTGGGTTAAAGGTTACTTTCCCTTTTCAATGTATGTGAAAACATTTTAGAGTCTGGCTTTTATTTTTCCCATCCTGTTCACTGAGGAAATACTCAAGAAGTTTTATTGGAATCCAGGAAAATTTGCAGAAAACCAGACCAAAAGTGAAAGGTTATTTTCACACAGCTGTTACTACTCAGAGGGCCACCCCTGCTCTGTAGTGACTTTGTACTGTGTGCAGTCTAGGCTATCTTTCCATTCAGTGAGCTGAATGAGTAGTCAGTTTAGTTTCAGAAGAAATCTTGATGAGTTATCATGCTTCACTGCTTCCTTTGAAGAGCTTGCAGAGAAAATGTATTTGTTGCAGAAAGAAAGAGAATGCAATTTACCCTACGTAATTTTTCAAAAGACATATTACAAATTACAGCCAAAAAAAACCCCAGTAAAAGATATCAAATAGCCTTAATTAGACCAGAAATAATTTTTACCAAACCCAGACCATGGTTTCTTTCAAAGGACTTGTGGAACCAATGAGTTCAGTAAAAGTTTCCAGTATTTCTCAAAACAATTTGTTGTCAAGGGCACGGTATATTAGCATAGAATAAGCCAGAGGATAAGAGAAAGCTGACTAGAGGCTCAAAGATAAAGGGCAAATTGATTAAGAACATATTCTCTGGTGGAATTGCAGAACTGGTAAAAAAAAATTTCAGGTTTAAATCAGTTTTTATTATTTATAAATTTCATGTGCTGCTTGAATAAAAATGATGGAAAATTATCTACTGACTCTTTGTTGGCAGTACTAGTCAGAGCAGATGCAGAACATTTTAAGCAGATAAAAGGACAAGTGAGTTTCTTCTTTAGAATAGAATAGAATAGAATTAACCAGGTTGAAAAAGACCTTTGAGATCATCGAGTCCAACCTATCACCCAACACCACCTAATCAACTAAACCATGGCACCAAGCACCCCATCCAGTCTCTTCCTAAACACCTCCAGGGATGGTGAATCCACCACCTCCCTGGGCAGCACATTCCAATGGCCAATCCCTCTTTCTATGAAGAACTTCTTCCTAACATCCAGCCTAAGCCTCCCCTGGTGCAGCTTGAGACTGTGTCCTCTTGTTCTGGTGCTGATTGCCCAGGAGAAGAGACCAATTCCCCCACCTGGCTACAACCTCCCTTCAGGTAGTTGTAGAGAGCAATAAGGTCTCCTCTGAGCCTCCTCTTCTCCAGGCTAAGCAACCCCAGCTCCCTCAGCCTCTCCTCACATGGCTGTGCTCCAAACCCCTCCCCAGCTTTGTTGCCCTTCTCTGGACACGTTCCAGCAACTCAACATCTTTCCTAAACTGAGGGGCCCAGAACTGGACACAGGACTCAAGGTGTGGCCAAACCAGAGCTTTCTGGTGGTTTAATAAAATGCATAAAGATTGTGTCCAATGACGATTAAGTGGAGGACATCTTTCTACATGTCTTAGAATCATAGAATCATTAAGAGTGGAAAAGACCTCCAAGATCATTGAGTCCAAGCACTGAAAGATGATCTTTCTGTAGTATCTTAGAAGAGCAGAGAAGAGTGTGCCATATACTTGTTAGTCAAATGAGACCTGAGGGAGGGAGTTAATCTTCTTTTATATAAATGTTAATTAGAAGGAAGGAAAAAACTGTTCTGCAGTCCCACCTACATGCTAATATTACATGTCTGAATTGGAAATAGTCTCAGTGCTTTAGTCCATTCCTGACGTTTGTCAAAACGGCTTTTGTTGCTACAACGGTCTTTAAAGATGTCTCTGTTGAAAACACAGCACACATTGTGCATATTAACTACTTCCACATTCTTGGAACTGATGAAAAATATTAAATGTTCCTCTCTTTGGCATCTGACATAAGCAAAAAGACAGAAAAATGAATGCTGTCAAAAAACTCAAAAAGTGTAAAGTAGATCAATTGAAACTACACAAATTTGAACAGCTCAAGAGAATGGCCATTTAGAATTTGTGCTGCTGGGAAAATATTTTTTTTAACAAGTGCATGCTTGTTAAACTACTCCATTATAAGAAACTGATGCTATCAGAACCTGAACAACAACATTTCTTTAAAAATGTCTGCCTACAAGACGTAATTGTGAGCACAACCTCCAAACTGGGAGGCTAGTTCAGTAACAAAAATGGTGCTCAGCTGAAAAAACAAAGATGCTCTTTCTGTGAAATGAAAAAGAAAATAGAAGAGATGCAAAGCAGAAGATGATGTGTGGTAAAGAATGCTAGAAGGAAATGACAGGGGCAGAGCAGGCCATTCAGGTTCCTCTGCTAAAGAAGGATTCTTGCTCTGCAGTAACCAGTGGTTCTTTAACTCTTTAGAAGCTCAAAAGGGCTGTCAATTTAGTCAGACTCCCTCCAAACTGAGGCATTGATCTAATCATCAAAACCTCACTTCCTTTCTAGAAAGGATTGTAATTCCTGCCCAAGGAAGCAGGCAAGACTCTATTTGGAGAGGCAGAAGACTGTAGCCCAAGAATCCTTTGAACCATAAAATTAACTTTTCTGCTATTATGTGGGACTTCAGACGTTTACTCCTGCAAAAGATAAAGTACACTAACACGCACACATAGACAGAGGGTGGATACACCTTTGAAACAGCCTCAACTACACAGGTGGATGATGCACACAAAGACCCCTTCCCTAAAGTCAGTGTCAGTGTAAACAAGTGAGAGTTTGCAGGATGAGTACACAGCACACAAATTCTCCCACACTAACTCCAGCACAGAAAGCGGATCACTGAAAGTGATAGCATCTTGGTTACTTCTAATGCTTGGACCCTAAGCTACAGTTCAGAAAATCTTATTAATTATTTAGTTTTTATTTTTATTTTCGGCCAATCTAAGCACTTCTTGAAGTACAACATTCAGAAAAACAGAAATAGTTTTAAACATGTTTGCTTCGGCTAAAACCAGTAAGGTAGAAGTGAATCTCTAATGCTCTCACAAACTTCAGTAATTTACTAGATACTTACAGTACAAGTTCAAAATAAAAATTGAACAAAAAAGGAAAAAAAGGTAAGAAAAGAAGAAAATTAGCAGTAGATAAATTAAAAAAAATTGGGAAATTGTGTACAAGCCCTACAAGGAGAGGCTGAGGGAGCTGAGGTTGCTTAGCCTGGAGAAGAGGAGGCTCAGAGGAGACCTTATTGCTGTCTACAGCTACCTGAAGGGAGGTTGTAGACAGGAGGGGGTTGGTCTCTTCTCCCAGGCAGCCAGCACCCCAACAAGAGGACACAGTCTCAAACTGCACCAGGGAAAGTTTGTGCTGGAGGTGAGGAGAAAGTTCTTCACAGAGAGAGTTGTTAGCCATTGGAATGGGCTGCCCAGGGAGGTGGTGGAGTCACCATCCCTGGAGGTGTTCATGAAAGGATTGGACGTGGCACTTGGTGCCATGGTTTAGTAGTCATGAGGTGTTGGGAGACAGGTTGGACTTGATGATCTTTGAGGTCTTTTCCAGCCTTATTGATTCTGTGATTCTAACTTCATTCACAGCAGTTTAGATCAGAGCCTGCTTCACTCAAGTCAGTGGAATTATATTCAAGTGTGAAATCAGGAATGATCATATTTGATTATGCCCCAAATTATTGACTATTCTGTACAATGAGAGTAGATAAGATGGGAACAATTTTCTGCACCTGCTAATAGAATTCTCTGCTGTCTCTGGGTCTTCTTGAAAACCATTGAAGGTAATTATAATCTTCCCAAGAGCAGCAGTGCACTTGCAGTTGTGCTTTCAGGACAGTGTCTAAAAGACAAAGAATATACAGAAAAATCAGTCTCTTGAATGTTTTTCCAGACTTCCTTCCTTGCACTTGCATTATAATGCATATGTTTTACCTACACAATACTGCAAATACATCCTTCAGGAAAATTACCTATTGATGTGTTCCCTTAAAATCCTCTACTGACTATAATGTGGAATTTAATGTCAATTTCTATCTGAAATTAATTATAAGTCCTGCAAGGCATGATGAAAATTTGCATTTTCTGTTTGGATATTTTTATTATTTATTAGTATCAATAAATTTGTGTTGATTCCTTTTGAATTATGCTTACAGCTTTACTGGCAGGAAACTTCAGCTGGCAGCACTGGTGAGGCAGCAATAAGCAACGTGGAATATACATGACTGTACTTACTAATGGTTTATGATTAACTGTACAAAACACTAGATTTTTGAACAGCTTATCTTCCTCTAACATCCCTTATTGTGTCTCTGAGGGCTCAGGTTTTATATAGTAGGGACAATATATGCTGCTACTCTTACCATGAAAGGAAATTAAAACTACAATTTATTTACAGGACATTTTTATCACTGTGTATAAGTGTACTGCTGGTCATAACCCTGTATAAAGCTGAATAAAAATGATTTGACTGTAAAATACGTTACACCTGGCATCATATGGTGAGACACAGTGCTTCATAGAATGCATAAAAAAGTCACCTCCAATACCCCCAATATTTCTAATAGAGAGAGGGTTACATTTCCCATCTGTATAGGGATTTTTTTCAGACTGCTTTTTTTTTTAAGAAGCTGTCTGTTAAGAACTTAGGCTTCAGAATATCAAACATAATGCTTTACCCATTTTGAAAACAGCTTTTGTTGCAGACCCATCTAGCCTCAGAGCTTTTTCACTTTCAGATGGCCCCAGGCTGAGGGAAGCATCTAGGGTCAAGGCTTTTTTCTCAGACTGGGCAGCTTGACTTTGCATCCAATATCTGATGTACTAGAGAAGACTCAAGCTCCTAGGCTTTGAAGTTCTGGAACACTTGAAAGAAAGCCCTAAGGCAATACCACAGTCAAAGACATTAAATCTGTTTTGGATAGGTGAAGCAGTATCCCATAGGCACCAAGGGAGGTTTCATGCTAAAAATATGTTAGCTTCCTGTCCTGCACCACACTATCCTCTCATGTTCTCTGCCAATAAACTTGACAAACCCAATTCCACTTAAGCCTTTTATTCAAGACATAACTTCTGTTTTTTTCTAAATAGATCTTTTTTACTCAATTGATCTTGTTAGTTTTGGAGTTTGAGAAACAAATATCCAGTGTAGAGATAAAGTAGCAGCAGAATGAATAAAAACATCTTCAATATGCTGGGAGAAGAGATATAAATCAGAGAAAGAAGGAAAACCATGATTCTTAAGTGCTCTGCCTTTTACAAAGCATATCGCTGCTCTGATTAGCCTCTTCAACTCAATGGTCCATGCAGTCTAATGTGGTTTCCAATCTCTCGTGGAAATTGCTGAATTTCTACTTGCCCATGACAAAACACTGACCTTGAGGAATAAATAAATAAATAAATGACATATTACATTTATCCACAGGGATGATGTTGGAATAGAGCCAGCCATCCAAAAAAATAGGTGCATTAGGCAGTTCTGCACCTCAGCGTCCAGGGCAGCTCCGTACACAAGTCCTTAGAGAAAACTATCAAAACATGACAAAAGTTGCAGTCAGATTTTAATTGTTTTCTTGCTCTCCATTTCTTTACTGCCTCCAATTTTGTTTTCCTCCCTGACATTGGTTTTTCTTCTGCCTCAGACTTCTCATTCCGTCAGGTGGCTTCATCATCTATTAAGTTTTTGCTGGTATATTCTCTTTCCCACAACCATTTATCAGTCTTTGCTCCCAGAGTGTCTTGTTACCAGTCTTTCAAGAGCCATACAATCAAAAACATTCCATCATGTCATACCACTGACTGAAATTTCTGGAATGTGAAGGACAGCTGCAAAAACCATTTTCTTGTTCTAGGAGCACTGCTTATTTGATATGATAAAGATATTGTCGCACACAGAAATACAAATTCTAGATATTCTGCCTACCCCCTTTTATTCCACAGATAAACACACAGATTTCCAGCTCATATCAGTAACAACTTCAGCATTGGACATTTCTTTGGGGTTAATGACCCTTTCAATGGTTATGGATCATTGGCTTCCAGCAGATTGTTAATTCTCACAAAAATCTCTGTTCCTCTACCTTCATTGCTTAAATACCTTGTGTGTAGAATTGCTCATAAATACTGGAAGGAAAAAAAAAAGGCAAGTTCCCAGCTGAGCAGAAACAGGTATGTCTGAAATTAGCTTTACCTTATGCTAGATGGCAGTTGGATATTAGCAAGCACACCCACTGCTCATCCTTGTTGTAAGAAAAAAAATCTAGGATGTAAGACTGCCATTTGCTTTTCCTTTCTAAAGGACCTGGAGATCAACTGTCCAGAAAGCATCAGCTGCCTTTTTGGATCATGAAATAGCTAAAGCCTAACAACTAATTTTGGTCTAGTTATGGGCCCCACCATTTAGGAAAGATGCTGGAAGGTGTCCAGAGAAGGGCAACAAAGTTGGGGAGGGGTTTGGAGCACAGCCCTATGAGGAGAGGCTGAGGGAGCTGGGCTTGCTTAGCCTACAGAAGAGGAGGCTCAGGGGAAGGGAAGGGAAGTTGTAGCCAGGTGGGGATTGGTCTCTTCTCCCAGGCAACCAGCACCAGAACAAGAGGACACAGTCTCAAGCTGCACCAGGGGAGGTTTAGGCTGGATGTTAGGAAGAAGTTCTACACAGAGAGAGTGATTGCCCATTGGAATGTGCTGCCTGGGGAGGTGGTGGAATCACCATCATTGGAAGTGTTCAGAAGGAGACTTGGCAGGGTGCTTGGGTGCTTGGTTTATTTGATTAGGTGGTGTTGGATGATAGGTTGGACGCAATGATCTTGAAGGTCTCTTCCAACCTGGTCTATTCTATTCTATTCTATTCTATTCTATTCTATTCTATTCTATGTAGAGAAGGAGGAGAACCTCTCTTGACCTACTAAGCACACCCCTTCTAATACACCCCAGAATGGCACTGGCCTTCTTGGCCGCAAGAGCACATTGCTGGCTCATGGTCAACCTCCCATCCACTAGGACTCCCAGGTCCTTTTCCCCTTCTCTGCTCTCCAACAGGGCAGTCCCCAGCCTACACTGATACATGGAGTTGTTCTTTTCATGGCAGTGGACACAAAATCTTAGGGGTTTTTCACATGTGCCAAAAGCTTTCCAGAAAAGCCCAAAATATACCTTGGCAGTTTCTGGTAGAAACAAAGAGAAAATTATTCATCAGTTGCAAATAGTTCTGACCCAAGAAGATAGATTTTCAGTGTCTTGCAATATTACTGCTTTGGCTAGAATTCTTTCCTCACCAATATTTTTCATTCTTTGTTACAAAATCTAATTCCTCTTAGATGAGTTACCTAATTAAAAATAATCTTTAGTGCAAACACGAAAATGAGATTTTCTATAGCTGCCCACTGCTTTTCTGCTAAAGAGACTAAATGTAATGATGTACATCTTCTATCTAGTTCATATGACTAGTGACAAAAGCATTAATTCCAAACACATTTCTATTTCAGCCACTTTTTTGCACCCTGTTAACGCATGACTGTGGAGTTATGGTGACATCAAGTGGCTAGCTAAATGATCCCTGCAAATATAGTAATGTTGATATATACTCTACCTGGTGGGGTAGAAGACATATAAAGAACTATCAACAGGTAATATTAAAATAACTCATGCCTTTGGTATATTAGTGAACTTCCAGCTGCACATGATGGATTAAAATCTAAATATTAGATGTGTCGTCAGGGCATGTATCATTAAATGCCATTAATGAAAACCAAACCATCATATTTCATTCTTGAGACAGAGTTCAAATGCAATGGACTCACACTGGGATGAAAAATGGTGCTCAGTACCAAATCATTTGATCTGCTCTCTTCTACCTGATGTTAAAACATGGCTGGACTATTCAGTCAATAGAATAGAATAGTCAGGTGCTGTGCACCATTATGAAAATGGAGAGAATGAAGATCATCTTCTGAAAGGATTTTTGAATTTCTCTAGGGTTCTCTGCTCCTCAAACTGATACTTCTAACCCTTTCCAGACCATGACTGATTCATTACTATTAAGGTATGCATTTTAAGGGTTTCCAGTGAGAGAATTTGTTTAATGAGCTTGTTTTCACTTTCTTAGTGGA
Source organism: Colaptes auratus (assembly GCA_015227895.2). NCBI lineage: Eukaryota > Metazoa > Chordata > Aves > Piciformes > Picidae > Colaptes > Colaptes auratus. Next base: position 6,433,815 of record CM037633.1, read on the forward strand.
AGGACTTTTCCATTGGCTCTCCTACAGTCAGATCTTTCTTCTGTATGCTACCCTTAACTGCTCAAAATGAGCACAATAGATTTGATCACTCACCACCCTGACACTGAAGGTCAGTGTCATGCCAGTTTCGTACTTCAATGCTTGCTGGAGTCCACTTCTTTGGATGGCCTCCAAGAGAATTTAGCTGGAGAATGAACACTCAAAATTAAATCAATAAACTGTATGATTTCTGCAGACCAAAGAGGAAAAACAGAATTTGGACTCATCAGAACATTGCCAAAATGGTAGTTCATCTCTAACCACATGGAAGAAAAGAGGGTCATCAGGAGGTGCCAACATGGATTTACTAATGGGAGATCTTGCTTGACTAATCTGATAGCCTTCTATGAAACCATGACCAAATGGGTACATGAAGGAAGAGCTGTGGATGTCATATATCTTGACTTCAGTAAGGCTTTTGATACTGCCTTCCATAACATCCCTGTGGAAAACCTCAGGAAATGTGGCATAGACAACTGGTCTGTAAGGTGGATTGAAAACTGGCTCGACAACAGAGTTCAGAGGGTTGTGATTGGTGGCACAGAGTCACCTTGGAGGCCTGTGGCCAGTGGTGTTTCCCAGGGATCAGTACTGGGCCCAGCTTTGTTCTGCGTCTTTATTAATGGCCTGGGTGAGTGGATTGAGTGTATCCTCAGGAAGTTCACTGATGAAGAGTGGCTGAGACCCTGTCAGGCTATGCAGCCATCCAATGAGATCTGGACAGGCTGGAGAGCTGGGTGAAGGCAAACCTCATGAAGTTCAATAGGACAAGTGCAGGGTCCTGCATCTGGGGTGGAATAATAGCAGGCACCAATACGTTAAGGGCAGCCCTGCTGGAGAGCAGCTCCACAGAGAAAAGAAGAGAAAGACCTTGGAGCCCTAGTGGACAGCAAGTTCTCCATGGGACAGCAATATGCTCTTGTGGCCAAGAGAGCCAATGATATCCTAGGATGATTCAAGAAAAGTGTGTCCAGCAGGTCTAGGGAGGTTCTTCTCCCCCTGTACTCTGCCCTGCTGAGACCACACCTGGAATAGTGCATCCAGTTTTGGGCTCCCCAATTCAAGAGAGACAGAGAACTGCTGGAGAGAGTCCAACAGAGAGCCATGAGGATGATTAGGGAACTTGAGCACCTTCCCTATGGGAAGAGACTGAGAGACTTGGGACTGTTTAATCTTGAAAAGAGAAGACTAAGAAGGGATCTGATCAATGCCTATAAATATCTGAGGGGTGGGTATCAAGTGGGTGGGGCCAATCTCTTTTCAGCGGTGCACAGTAATAGGACAGGGACAGCTTCATCCTGTGCCTCTAAAACTTCCTTCTTGAAGAAAATTTGACACAAACTGTGTAGTTTTTAGTGGGGACTCCCCATAAAAAAATTATGTATGAGAAGCAATATGGAACAAAAATCACATGGCTACATTACTTTGGAAGACATACAAAATAAAAAGCATTAATCAGTCTGCCCGCAAGACTATTTAAAGCAGAGATCACATGAAGTGCTTAAATTGATTTACTCTTCCTTCTCCCAAAATAATATAATAAAATTCCTCAAATGTCTATTAAATCAGACAATAAATAAAGGCAGATAAGTGAAATCCTTGGGGAGAGGACGAACCTTAAGGCCATCTGATTCATATTTCATAGCTCTTCCATTTCTCCACTTATTTCTTTTGTTTTGGTTTGGGGTTTTTTCGATCCTCGTTGAAATTCATGCATACACAGTGTCATAAGCTAGTTTCAGTTTGGATTCAATTTAGTTTACAAAGAAATAAAAAAATAAAAGCCACCACAATTCAAGTGAGCTGAGACTGAAATAGTCTAGTGAAGTAATGGGATTTTTTTCATTTATATTCACTGCCATGTCTCTCCACTGAAGTTAATGCATTTCCCCTGAAAGGTAATTCATTTCAATTTAAATCAATACAGTGTCTTTGAACCAATGCTTTGCAGGGCTGCCATGTTTGAACAGTGCTATATTTGTGTAAATTATGAATTTTTTTTGGTAATTGTTTAAAAAAAGAAGTGTTCAGAAAGAGCTTCTGCTTCTAAACAATACAAAGCATGAATATAAACCAAATTTTCTTTTGTTTTGTTTTGATTTGGTATTCAGGGGCTGTAATATAGAGAAGGGGAGGAAAAAATGTTTTATGTATCTAAATACAATTATGTACAGTCTTGCCTAAAAATGAGAAACAATAATGAGATAAAAGTTCATATTGAAGAGCAGTATTTGACCAACATCTCATAGACCTCATTATAGAATAGAATAGAATAGAATAGAATAGAATAGAATAGAATAGAATAGAATAGACCAGACCAGAATAGAATAGAATAGAATAGAATAGAATAGAATAGAATAGAATAGAATAGAATAGAATAGACCAGAATAGAATAGAATAGAATAGAATTAACCAGGTTGGAAAAGATCTTTGAGATCATCGAGTCCAACCTATCACCCAACACCATCTAATCAACTAAACCATGGCACCAAGCACCCATTCCAGTCTCTTCTGAAACACCTCCAGTGATGGTGACTCCACCACCTCCCTGGGCAGCACATTCCAATGTCCAGTGCACTCTTTCTGTGAAGAACTTCTCCCTAACATCCAGCCTAAACCTCCCCTGGCACAGCTTGAGACTGTGTCCTCTTGTTCTGGTGCTGGTTGCCTGGGAGAAGAGACCAACCCCCAGCTGGTTACAACCTCCCTTCAGGTAGTTGTAGAGAGCAAGAAGGTCTCCTCTGATCCTCCCCCTCTCCAGGCTAAGCACCCCCCTGCTTCCATGAAAGGAGTGACTAGTTTTTGAGTTCAGGGGTTTTTTTATGCATTTCAACCTACTGGGGAAAACTGGCCAAGACTAGTGCAGGAAACCTCAAATTCCACCTTGTTTCAAACTTGCACTTCCTAACAAGACATCATCTCTCACATAAAACTATTAATGCTGGGGGGGACGGAAATTTCAACCCACCACGGTTCCTGAGCAAAAACATTTGAACATTTGGACTCATTCTAGAGAGCTACGCTGAGCATCAGTAGCAGTAACATGGCATTAGCTGTGAAAGTTAATTTACCTTCTATACAATATAGCACAAATAGTTTGTACTGATTACAGGGAAAACGTGGATGGGTTGTAAAAATATTAAATTACTTTGGCTCTAGAATTGCAAGTGAAAAGGAAGACCTCTCAAATGTAGCACAGACAGAATTATATAGGACCAAGCAGGAGACCTATACCTGATTTAATTGCCTTCTATAAGACCAGAAAGGGAAAAGAATATGAAGCTACTGTTAACAATCAGACTTTAGTAAATAGCACTGCCCAGAGCAGATGGCAGTGACAAATATTTTCTGAAATAAGGGTAAAAGGGTTAGAATGGGAATGTTGCCTATGAAACAGTGTATTCTACCATCTTGTAGGTGCCACTTGTCACACCACCTTTCCGTGCCACCATTATTTGAACTGATGGAATGACCCATCTTTGTTTACCTCGGATGTTCTCAGATCACCCAGCTTAGTGTTAGAAAGATGATCAGCTCACCAGATGTGAGTCACTCAAAATCTCAGGTATATACTTCATCCTCCAGTTTTCATACTGCTATCTCCTTTAACCCATCATTCAGCCATCATCCTTCCCTAAGCCAGAGAAAAGATGCAGAGGTTTGGTGATGTGAAACTTATTCTAAGCAATTTTTTTTCCCATTACTCTATTTTTTTTTCTCTCTCTCTTTTTGTGTCCAGTTCACCGTATGGATGGGTATTGATCTTTAATACAATGACTCTAAATCTTTCTGTGTGCTTTCAACAGCTTCCTTATTTATTAATTTTACCTCTTTTTTTTTTAGAAACCAGGAGCACTTAACACAACTCTTCCTTGAGATATCATTAAAATATGCTAACTAAGGTGAATGTGGAAGAGAGAATGCAGACATTTCTTAAGGTTATGATCTGTGACAGTACTTCTTAGCTTTGAAGTTAGTTTAATTGAATTAATTGTAGTGTAGAAGAAGCTGAATAACAAAGATAGCTCTGACTCTGAATATATTAACAGGAAAATATTTGACCTTTTCAATATATTACATTTTGATTGGCACTGCTTTCATTTAGAGCCCTCTTAATGATAATTCCTTTCCTTTTTCTTTCCCCTAAAAATGAGGTAGGTGTGTCAAAAGGCAAAATATATCCGAGATAATTGGCAAGATCCAAGAGGGGAATTGTGTGAGTGTATGTGTACACAGCCTTCCATAATTCAGAGGACACTAGCAATAGGGGTTTCATTTTGTTGGCAAAGCTTTTAGTGAACAGAGAAAGGCAGACCAAAGACAAGCTTAATTTGCTATGTAAGAATGATAATTTCAGGCTCATTTTGGTTTGCAGAATCTTAGGGAGGCATTTCTTCATATGTTTATTTTTTATCTGATAAAGTCTGTTTCCAAGAATATGTAAGAATAAAAAGCAATTGTAATGTCATTCTGCTTATTTACAATAATAATAATCTAATAGATCTATCTGAGAGGCAGAGGTGCCTTTTAAATTTGTGTTACTTAGTACATTTTTTAACTCTGTAACATTCAATCAGTTTTCTCAAAAGCAGCAGGAGTTTCACATATCATGATATTTACCCCAGCTTATAAACTTTTCTTCTACCTCCTTCTTCAACTTCATTACTGGGTATGTACTCTTCCTGGTTTTGTATTTTGTTTATCTGTGTGCCAGGCCCTTGCTCCTTATTGTTATGTGTAGTGTAGAATAGAATAGAATAGAATAGAATAGAATAGAATAGAATACAATACAATACAATACAATACAATACAATACAATACAACAGGTTGGAAGAGACCTTCAAGATCATCACGTCCAACCCATCAACCAATCCAACCCACCTAAAATACAATACAGTACCATACAGTACAATACAGTACAAAAGAGTACAATACAGTACAATACAGTACAATACAACCCACTTAAACAACTAAAAAAACTAAACCCTGGCACCAAGCACCCCATCAAGCCTCTTCTTGAACACCTCCAATGAGGTGACTCCACCACTTCCACAGGCAGCTGATTCCAGTGGGCAATCACTCTCTCAGTATAGAACTTCTTCCTAACTTCCAGTCTAAACCTGCCCTGGCGCAGCCTGAGACTGTGTCCTCTTGTTCCGGTACTGGCTGCCTGGGAGAAGAGACCAACCTCCGCCTGGCTACAACCTCCCTTCAGGTAGTTGTAGAGAGCAAGAAGGTCACCCCTCAGTCTCCTCTTCTCCAGGCTAAGCAACCCCAGCTCCCTCAGCCTCTCCTCATAGGGCTTGTCTTCCAACCCCCTCACCAACTTTGTTGCCCTTCTCTGGACACGCTCCAGTAAGACAACATCTTTCCTAAACTGAGGGGCCCAGAACTGGACACAGTACTCAAGGTGCGGCCTAACCAGTGCAGTGTACAGGGGCAGAATGACCTCCCTGCTCCTGCTGGCCACACTGTTTCTGATGAATAGAATAGAATAGAATAGAACAGAACAGGTTGAAAAAGAGCTTTGAGATCACTGAGTCCAACCTATCATCCAACACCGTCTAATCCACTAAACCATGGCACCAAGCATGCCATCCAGTCTCTTCCAATCTCTCTTTCTGTGAAGAACAACTTCTTAACATCCAGCCTAAACCGCCCCTGGCACAGCTTGAGACTGTGTCCTCTTATGTTCCTGTGTCCTCTTATGTTTCAGAACTTCAGTAAATGGCCTCTCATCAGCCTAGGAGAGTTAGCCATTTTCTCCTTCAAGTTTATATCACCTTGCTGTAGTCTGAAGACTTCAAGAACAGCTCCCACACAATGTCATGGGGGGGAAATCAGGGAGAAAACTTTCTTTATCCTGTGCACTGTTTCCTTTATTTAGTTTCTCCCAGTAAACTTTGCTGCTAATTTTTTTTACATTTTTCTCTTGTTAAAAGAAAACCAAATGAAAGGAGGCAGTGTGATGGTTTTTTTTTGCTTTAAGTGCAAATCTTCCCTAAAACCTCCGGGGTTAGGAAAGGTGTATTTATACACAGCCAATATCTCCTTCTATAGTGCTATAATGCTATGTAAAACCAAGCCATACAGATTAAAGCATGCTTGAGGCAAAAATCTGGTCTTGTTTTCAGATGATGAAGGTTTTGTTTGTGAGCTACATAAGCATGATGTTCCTGGGCTGCTGATGCATCTCTTTAACGTCCCTGTAAATTGTTTAGAACAAAGTACTCAGATTTTCAGTTTTGCTATCTGATCAGTATTTTCCCCATGAGGAGTTGAAAGGTCACTAAGTGTATTGAGCTGGTTCAGCTTAATTTATTGATACTTCCTTCCAAATTGTCAAAACATTCACAGAAAAGCCTCAAAACATGCCTTTGCTTGTTTAGGAAGAATAAATAGATTGTAAATAAATTTCCAACTTCATTTTAAATTCCTGTCTTCTGGACTTCACATCCAGCCCATCCACAGATCATTTTAACCTCTTTGAAAATGCATTTCAGGAGCCTTGATATATCTCTTGCTCAGCAATTGACCTTGTGAAAGTGTATTCTTCATGGTAAAGGCAGTGCCACATGCCATAATCTGTCAGAAAGTGAACAGCAGTTGCAATGGAAGGTTGAAACAGATCATTTAGCATTGTGACATTATTTGTGAATTTGGCACCACCAGAGAGATTTTTTGCCTTGAATATGGTTGATGTTGATCACAGAAACATGGAATGTTAGGGGCTGGAAGGGACCTCAAAAGATCACCCAGTCCAACCCCACTGCCAGAGCAGGATCATCTATAACAAGTCATAGAGGAATGCATCCAGAGGGTTTGAATATCTCCAGAGAGGGAGACCACAACCCACCCTGGGCAGCCTGCTCTAGGGGGGCTGTGGAGTCTCCCATTCTGGAGACCTGAGGATATGAACATCCCTTGCTGTATCCCCAGTGTCTGAAGTGTTTTGAAGTATTCCTTCACCTAAAGTTATCTAGCTATCTGAAACCTTTTAAGACTGGGGCTGATAGCACCTCCTGCATGTGGTACTCCACTGAAGAGAAGCTGAATGGTTGTGATGCCTTTCCAATTCCCTACAAAGCAATTTGGAAGGTACCTAGCCCCAATTTTATTAACCCCAGAGGTCTCTCCATTTGTTTAGCTTTACCACTCTTTATCTTCCTTTCATCATTCAGATAAATTGACAGAGCACAGAGTCCTGTTTCATACAGCATGTGTCTATGTAGGAATCCTTTTAAAAGCTGTAGCACTTAAGAAAAATCAATAGTGCTTATGATGTCTTGCAGGCCTCCCCTCTCCTGCACACTAAATTCCTGTCAGCCTGTTATTAGCTTGCCTTGAGTTACTGTTGGAAAAAGAAAGTAAACATTGCATCTTAAAAGCACTCATATGGCATTGCACTTGAATAGCATTGTCTATCAGTCCTTAATGAATTTAGTTGAGCTGTTGGTGGTATATCTAGGAAGAGAAAGAAGAGTTGTGCAAAATGCATTGAAGACACAGAGCCAGATATCTATACATCCATTATAGACAAATTCCCTGTGTTCATTGAAATAAAAATGAGCCCATACAAATACTGGTATTTTAGATGCAACTTTAAAATGTAACTTCTTTTTTTTACCCAAATGTAACTTCCACTTAAAAAAAAACCCAAAACCCAACAGACACAAAACCAAAGACCTGCAAAATTAACCTGAGATTTATTGCAGAAAAGAAAATGTAGACATAAAAAGGAAAAAACAGTGGAAAACTGCACTAAAAATATTGAGCAGTGAAAACCACAGAATGCAGAAACAAGTTTCAAACATCCAGCTCTCAAGTGTTATTTTATGGTTCCTAGGCCTGGGAAGATTCAACTTTTCTTAGAAAGAGATCTAGAAGAATTTAACTTGGGCCACATTCCTCAGGACAGGAATTAAAGCTGAAGATACTACATCAGGATTTGACATGATTTACCTGCTATTCAAAGTTCAGAGTACCTGCTTGTTTGTCACACACAGCCTTTGCATCTCTACATGGATTGCAAACAACAGGGGAAAGGCTGGTCTGGTTTTATTTCTTTTTTCTTCTTCTTTTCTTAATTTTTCTTTTCCCCCTTCTTTTGTTTCTTCTTTTTCTCTTCTTTTTTCTTTCCTTCTTTTTTTCTTTCTTTTTTTTTCCCTTCACATAGCACTGCAGTGGTCAGAATGGTATTGTAGGCTATACAGGTCCCAGTTTCAACAGTGCAATTTGCTTAATAGCCTCAAATCATAGAATTAGATTGCTAAAGGTCATCTAGTCCAGCCTCTCTGCAGTGGGCAGGGATACCCTCAACTAGATCAGGTTATCCAGAGCCCTGTCAAGCCTCACCTTGAATATCTTCAGGGATAGGGCCTCAACAACCTCTCTGGGTAGCCTGTTCCAGTGCTCAACCATTCTCATTGTAAAGGAGTTTTTCCTAACATCGAATCTAAATCTACCATTGCCCCTCATCCTATCACTGCAGGCCTTCATAAAGAGTCCCTCTCCAGTCTTCTTCCAGGCCCCCTTCAGGCACCGGAAGGTTGCGATCAGGTCTCCCTGGAGCCTTCTCTTCTCCAGGCTGAACAACCCCAGCTCCCTCAGCCTGTCCTCATAGCAGAGGTGCTCCAGCCTCCTAATAATTTTCATGTCCCTTCTCCAGACCCATTCCATCAGGTCCATGTCCTTCCTGTGCTGAGGGTTCCAGAGCTGGACACAGTACTCCAGGTGTGTTCTTACCAGAGCAAATTGCCATTACCAAATGTTCATCAACACAGAAACTAACCTAATTACCAGAGTACTGGCTATTAGGGGGGAGGGTGGGACACTTCCTTTATGTGAAAACCTTTTTCCTTAAAAAGGAGGGGAGGTTTAGGCTGGATGTTAGGAAGAAGTTCTTCACAGAAAGAGTGACTGGTCATTGGAATGTGCTGCCCGGGAAGGTGGTGGAGTCACCATCACTGGAGGGGTTTAGGAAGAGACTGGATGAGGCACTGGGTGCCATGGTTTTGTTGATTGGATGGTGTTGGGTGATAGGTTGGGCTTGATGATCTCAAAGGTCTTTTCCAACCAGGTCTATTCTATTCTATTCTATTCTATCCTATCCTATTCTATTCTATTCTATTCTATTCTATTCTATTCTATTCTATTCTATCCTATCCTATCCTATTCTCTATTCTTCTCCTCTCTTCTCTTCAAGATGTTTATATTTTACAATGAGAGTGAAAGCTTATGTATGATTATGTAACCTAGTGGTGATATTTCTATTTCCTGGAAAGGGCTGGGTTTTGCTCATGCACCATTTTCTGCATGTCTGTAAACTTCTACTATCACTGAACAGTTCTTGGAGATGGGACTGTAAGCTTTTTTCTTCCTGGTACATCATGCTGAAGAGATGATTCTTGATTTTCTTTATGCATCTATTTTTCTGCTTAGGGAGATAGGAGTTGTCTTTCCCAAAAGAGTTTGGCACTTGGATTGTCTTTTGTCCTCATGAATGGGGGAAAGTTATAATACACAGGGCAGAAGCACAAGGTCCTGAAAGGCAAGTACTCTGTCTGCACATAGCAGTCAAGGGGCCAGCCTGCCTCTGTTGAGTTTTAAATGAAATCATTTGTATAAAGTTTTATTTGAGTAGAGACACCTGTCAGAGTGCATGCATCTGCTCAGAGGAGACAAGGAAAGGGAAACCAGGCTTCTGCTCCATACTGGTATTTTAGTTGTAGCACTAGGCACAGTGATAGCAAAAGTACAAAGACTGATAGCCCACATGCACTCCCATGCCCACTGCATCACTATCATTTATATTGCTGAAAGAGCTATTCTGTCCTCTAAACCTGACCAGAAAGAATCCTTTAAAACAGATGCTTCATGAGATAGTTTTAGTCAAAAATAACAATAGGTTCAACTTGAAAATAGAAGATTTCATCTCAACACGAGGAGAAACTTCTTTACAGTGAGGGTGGTGGAACACTGGAACAGGCTGCCTAGGGAGGTCTCCTTCTCTGGAGACTGTCAAAACCCACCTGGATGCATTCCTGTGCAGACTACCCTAAGTGATCCTGCTTTGGCAGGGGGGTTGGACCTGATGATCTCTTGAGATCCCTTCCAACCTCTAATATACTGTGATATATATCTTATATATTATAACTATCTACATTGGCATAAGTGAGAAATTTGAGGAAATGGCCCTCTGTGTAGTAAAAACATATGGAGAAGGCTTCACAAATGAAGAAGCTGTAAAGTGGAATGACACCTTCAGTTTATTTATAGCCAAAACCTAGCATATTTACTGTCAGACTAAAATGCAGAGTGAGATCTCGCTCTGAGTCTGTTTCTTGTGGAGCAACATATTTTTTCTCTGGCTCATGTTACTTCTACCATCAATACTGGCAATCTTTTAACCTTTTTGTTAAATGCTAAAACGAATGGCATTTCACTCCTACCCTGCAAAACCAGTAGCTTTTAGTGTTTGCGATGCCAAAGAATGCAATGAGAAGCATGCCTAAGAGAGTTTTTGGTTTGTAACTATAAGGAGTGCAATTTTTCAGACATCTTTGCTGCCCTACTGACAAGAATTTGCTTTGACTTAGTAAATTTAGGATCAGTTGCTAGTTCCTTCATCTGTCATCTCATTCTTTCATATGCAATATAAACTGTATTCCATATTGCCCATGCCAGTGCATCTCAATGGTCTGCAACATTCTGAACTCTCAGATTCGATTCCAATCAGTTTATGATAGTACCTTAAATAATAATAACAATCATAAAAAGGTGATTTGTTCTTCTGTATAGAGCAATTTCATAGAATCATAGAATAACTCTGGTTGGAAGGCAGCTCAGATATCATCTACTCCAGCCCTTCTGCCACCCTTGTACTGAACAACTTCTTCCTAAAATCTAGTCTAAATCTACTCTCCTTCAGTTTAAAACCATTCTCCTTAGTCCTGTCACTGAACATCCCTATGAAAAGTCCCTCTCTAGCTTCCCTCTAGGCTCCCTTCAGGTATTGGAAGGCAGCTATAAGGTTCCCATGGAGTCTTCTTGAGACTGAACAACTCCAGCTCTCTCAGCCTATCCACACAGCAGAGGTGCTCCAGCTCTTCCATCATCCTTTGGGCTCCCCTCTGGACTCCAACTATTCTATGTCCTTCCTATGATGGGGACACCAGAACTGGATGCAGTATTAGACATGGGCTCTCACAAGAGCAGAGTAAAGGGGAAGGAACGTCCCTCTTGTCCTGCTGGCCACACTCACAGAATCACAGAACTGTCACAGTTGGAACAGACCTCAAGGATCACCTAGTTCCATCTCCCTGCCATGGGCAGGGACACTTCCCACTAGATCAGGGAAGGGAAGGGAAGGGAAGGGAAGGGAAGGGAAGGGAAGGGAAGGAAGGGAAGGAAGGGAAGGGAAGGGAAGGGAAGGGAAGGGAAGGGAAGGGAAGGGAAGGGAAGGGAAGGGAGCTCTGAATTTTCAGCATTGTCCTCCTATCCTCAAAAGAATCCCATTTTCCAAGAGTTGTTAGGAAAATCTAACTTGTCTCAAGCCAGACTATATAACTGAAAAAAAATCTTGCTCTTCCTTGCCATCATCATATCATATTTATGTCATCCATTCATGTTTATTTTCATCTTCCTTTCATGGATATTATTTTACACATATTACAAGGTAAAAATTTCTTCCAAATTCTTCTTCTCTGTGTACAAGAATCATAACCACTCTCTTAGTGTGCCATGAAAGGATTTTTTGTTATATAGATAAATGTCTCTCCAGATCATAAACTATCCATTCCTCTTGAAACAGCTTCTCCAAATTAACTTTATGTCCAAACATAAAATAAATCAGGTTATTTTGCTCAGATTGATCTCCAGTATCCATATCAACACCCCATTTAACATGATGGGTAGTATTTGTGTAGAGGAAACTGATGTATACAGCAGAGGCATATCAGCAAAGATGTTCAGGGATAGTTCACCAGTGTCCAGTGACACCAACACATCTTTCATAATATTATGAGAGTAATAGAGAAAAAAATAAGAAGAACTAGAAAAAAAAAATTCTTATGTAATATCCACCTCTCTTTGTTCTCTGGTTTTGTTGCTTTTACTCCATATATTGATTAAGGTCAAAGACTGCCAGTTTAAATTTTGAGCAAACTGACAAACTGAGGTAAAAAACAAACAAAACAAAACAAAACAAAAAAAAAAAAAAGAGAAAGAAAATGACCTTAAAACCTGACACACAGACAGTAGGCAACATAATGCATCATTGGAGAATACCATAAACTGTGACACAAGATTGTGTGAAGGGGTAAGCCCAGATGTTGTTTTCATTGATGTTGCAGTAGAATATCAACAATTTGCCAAAGTACCTGTGTTGCTTTATTATTGTTATAACACTGAGACAAGCCAGTCTGCAGCTTTTCCAATACAGAAGATGCAAATTCTCACAACAGCTTTTCAGTAGGTCGTTTTATATGTATATATATACTGTACTGCAGGAACATTGACTTACCTCTCAGTGAGGGACCCTGCACTTCCTTTGCAAATGCCTAGGTTAAACCAAAGTTATTAAGCTTTATTCATCCATAGGTCTTCTAATCAGATCAAAGACTGACCAAAAAACCCCACCCAAACCCAATGAAAACAGAAAGCTCCAAACAACCACACAACAAATAGGGAAATTAAATATACTGGGAAAACCTTGTTTGTCATCCTCTGCCATTGTTCTGCCCACTCTGATGGGCAATCATTTCGCACGGCTTCTCCAGATATCTTTTGCCCTGTGGGAGAGATGACAGTGCTTTTCATCCAGTCTTCCAACTAGAAAAAATTGTGGTCAGATATTCACAACTGCCAACTTCAAAGCAATTTTTTCCATGGCAACCGTACCTCAAAAGCCTGGAGTTGCAGAACTTGCCAATTAGCAACTCCAAAGGGGGCCATTAGCTCCTTCAAAACCAGAGCGGACACTGTTTTTAATCACCGGTTGTTTTCAGCGGTACAGCAAACACTACGTGAAAGCTAACCATGCAAGTGTTGAGTCTGACTACTTAGAAAGAAGCTGATGATGCATGAAAAGAATAACACATATCAAGCTCCATTTATTAGAAAAGAATAATTGCCCTCAGTAAATCATCACTTCTGATTTATTGTTGTTTAATTAAAGCAAGCCATATTATCTCATTATTGTCCACGGTAAAACATGTGTAACAGCAACAACACAACTTGCTTTCAGTAGGAGTGCTCAGATATACTGCAGCTTGAGAATGAGCAAGTACCATAAAGCAAGGTGTATCCACATAAAGAGAGACTGACTAGCTGTCTAAGGCTTCTGTTCATAAAGAGACATCAGACTGGAGAAAATAAACATACAAGAGTCAGAAAATATGGAAATCAAGGACACTGGCTCCTTAGCTCCTAAAATCTTTCTGACGCCTTTGAAGTCTATAGAAAGTTAGTAGAATAGAATAGAATAGAATAGAATAGAATAGAATAGATTTATCCAGGTTGGAAAAGACCTTTGAGATCATCCAGTCCAACCTACCATCCAGCACTATCTAATCAGCTAAACCATGGCACCAAGTACCCCATTCAGTCTCTTCCTAAACACCTCCAAACACCTCCCTGGGCAGCCCATTCCAATGGGCAATCACTCTTGCTGTGAGGAACTTCTTCCTAACATCCAGCATAAACCTTCCCTGGTACAGCTTGAGACTGTGTCCTCTTGTTCTGTTGATGGTTACCTGGGAGAAGAGTCCAACCCCCACCTGGCTATGTTTCCATGTGCTTATTCAAGTAACCATCAAACAAAGATTGTTTTATAATGTTAAAATCAGCTACATGCTCTACAGGCAGGTGCAGCTGTGAAATGCCAGTCATGGCTTTAGCACACACACATGTGAAATGAAGCTGATGAAATTTCACAGCACTTCAGTTGGACAGATAGTGGAAATTTTCTTGTGTGTTCCTTACTGTTAGCTGCCTAGCTTCACAGAGGAAGAGATATCATTGCTAGTCCACACCATGGGATTTTAAGAAACACAGTTCCTATAAGCACAGCTGAATGATCTACCCTTTCTCTGAGGCTGACATGTGGTGCTGAAGTTAACAGCAGTGGGTAGAGAAAGGACAGAAATCATAGCAGTATGCAGGCTGGAAATTGAAGCCTCAAGACCAGGAAAAACCTTCGCAATGGGAAGCATTTCTCTTCTACAGATAGGGAATGTATTTTGACTATTAATTGTACTATTTTTGTTGTGCTCTCCCCTAACTGCACTTTGTGATAGTATGCTAGCAGGCCCTAGCTGTATAAAAGCGAGACCAAGATTTACTTGAGGGGAAGGTCAAGATTGTGTCACACAGGCTTCCTTTTAAATGAAGTTCCTAACTCATGTGAAAGAAGATTAAAGAAACGATCAATAAAAGAGAAAAAAATTAGATCACTTTCTTCTTTCTCTGCACTCTGTCTCCTCCTCACATCTGTTGTTTTAGAAATATTCTTACTTTGAGAGAGCAGGTTGAAAAAGACAGTAATGAAGTTTTTAACCAAAGAAAACACAATGCTTTTTAAAGACTAAAGAAAATCAAACAAGAAAAAAAGCAAAGAAAAAGGAAAACACCCCACTGCCAAATTAATAAAATGCATAACCTTGTTGCTGTGATTCATGAAAATCTGCAACAAAATTGTTTTCCTGAAGTTTTGCTACTTATCCAGGGAAGGTTATGGATGCCATCATAGGCCAGTTCTGTGTTGCCTTTGTGTGCCTAGTTTAAACCTGTTTCTTCTCAACTGAGGGTGTCTTCAAATCCCATGAGAACACTGGACAAATGAGTCTTGAGGAACTGTGCCCCAATGACTCTGTAGTCTGCCAAGATGCAGGTAGAAAAGAAGAAATCTGTATTTGAAACACCAGCATCCTTTGCTAATAACAGTTCTCTCCCAGACCCAACTTTATCTTCTCTCTCCATGATACGGTAGAAGCAAAGAAAGATGAAATACATCCTGAGAAAAAGCAAAAATGTTGTCTCAAACCAGTAACAATGACAGGAAAGGACAGATGTGTGCCTTACTCAGCTGTTCTCAGGAAAACAGCTCCTGCCCTGAAGTTCTTTGTCAGTGCTTCTGCTATAAGTTTGAACCTTGACCAATGTGCCCCAGCAAATTCAAGATGCTTTTCCATGAAATATTTAAGCATTTACTGGACCAGAACTAACAGCTACGTGTGTTAAGTATCTCAAAGGAATTACCTAGGTCTGATCTAAAGCATTTCTTTGTGCTTTCTTTCATGTCTGTTCAAGTAATTAGTAAAAACTGGAATGGTTTCCCCCTGTGATATGGGAGCATGACCAGTTTGGCGGTTGGGACATGCATCTGCAATGTGGTCCCAGTAGTCCATTGTCTGTTATTCACATAGCCCTTGGTAGAGGTAATTAAAATCCAGTGGAAACCTTTCACGTGGTCTTTCTATCATCATATTCATTACTCTGTCTAGAGAATATTCATTTTATGCCTGTGATATGATGTTATACAGCACTGCTGCTTAAAATCTATCACCATGAAACTCAAGAGGGGCATGTACTACCACTTTAGTCCCAATGCATATGTAGCAATCATCTGCCTTTACAGTACTGTCTTTTTCCTATATCCTGTCCCCAACAAATGCAGGAATGTGTGTTATATTTAGCAGTATGCAGTATGCTGTCTTCTCTTCTACATGTGCCCTTACACCTTATTTCTTTTAAGGTTTCATTTGTAGCATAACTTTATATCAAGTGCCAAATATTTCTAAACATATTTCATCACTCATGTGAATTCCTTCATCATGAATCAATATCAGAATCAATCCCAGGCCATCTTGATTGCCCTCCATCCTTTTATTTCTTTTCAGTCACAGTGCCAGTAATTCTATTAACCTTCTTGCAAGAGGAGTGTGAATTCACTATCATATTCAGTACATCTTGCACCAAATATCTGAATTTCACTTGCCTTGTGGGGCAGAAATAACCTTACTGGTGACACTGGAACACATGAGAATTAAGAGAAAAACATTCCCTGTAGCTGTACCCTTGACCTGTGCTCTCCCAGTAGAGGTTTTATTATTTTTTCTCCTCTTGCTTCTTTCTCTGCTTTCTATTGTGCTCATTTACTGACTCAAGTTGTAAATCTAGTGCAGTCAAGACCATCCATAGTAATCTTCTAGGGACCTTCTGAGGTCAGAAGCACTTTCCAATTCATGATCCCATCACTGGAGTTGAGTGTATGTGTGTAACATGTCAGGATCTTGGTAAGTCTCACTTTCCTCCATCAGTGAGTAAAGATGGACTAAGTCTCTTCAGACCATTAAGTGCTCACAGGCTCCAGCTTCCTATGTAGAGAGGGCTATGCAGTGTGCAGTGTAGCTTCACCTTCCTTCTTTGGCAGCCTTTTTGCCTTAAAAGGGAAGTTTGGTTTGATGGTCAGGGCTTTAAGCCATCCGTTTCTTTTGTTCCAGCATTCTTTGAGCAGTATGCAGCATGGGAACCCAAGTTCTCATGTATCAGCTACAACCATTTAGTTGTGTTAATGCTTATATTCAGAATGCTCTGAACTTTTTCCTGAAAGCTTCTCTCTGTATTCCCTCCCCTGCACTTCTATAACTTCTAGTCTTTAATTACAACTCCATGGTTTCATTTCTTCCATGGGAAAAAAAAAAAATAATGCAGATAAATGTCTTGAAAATCTTCTGCCACTGAGTTCCTTCCTTAAAACCAGGCATTTGCAAAGACCTTTGATAAAAATCACTCTGTGTACTAGTGCAGTCTCTTCAACTTCTCTTGGAACTGATGTTCCTTTTACAGACTGATTTTCTATCGTAGTTTTATATTTGCTTGAAATACATTTTTGTCTTCTCAATGTGCCACAGTCATCGGTATTCCTTGTCACCCTGCACACATCCATGATGCTGTAGGTTCTAACAGTTTGGTAACCTCCCTTTTTTGGCTGTTAGTTTTGAAAGAGACAGATATTTAAGTAATTTCTTTCAGTGATTTCCTATTTCAGCATAACCATTATGCCCTCAGTTCCATTTGTATGTACCTGCCAAAGACTATAGCACATATGATGTGGATTTTTTGAGTGAGTAGTGGTTTAATTTCACTTATCTGTCCTATCTGTACTACATATATCTCACTTCTTCCATTTGATGTTGATATGTGTGAAAAGAGCATGCAGTGTCAGTAATCCCTTTACCTGTGTTGTATAACAGGATTGAAAATAACAACAAAAGAGTTATTCTCAAAACCAAAACCAATATTTGAACATTCTTGAAAGAAAACAAACACACAAAACCCCACAACCAGCTCATCTCAGCTGATTTCTATGTTATGTGGATAGTTCTCTTCTTGCCCATACCAAATAATTGGCTCCACAGATTCAAGCACAATCCTGTGATGTCCTCCATGAAGAATTAATATAGCACAGCAGGAAAAAGGTTTTTAGCTTTTCTGTATGCATTCTAGACATATTTAACTGTAAAATCTTAATGTCAAAATAATACATACCTAAGTGTCCCAACTGTTCTGTAGTTGAATGTTCAATTTATTACTGGCTCAGCACATTCATGTAGTTTTTTCCCAGCTATTTCAAGTCACTTTGTATGTAACTATGTGCATGATCTTGTAGGTATTTTTTCATTAGCTCTCTCTGTTATTTTTATGTAAGGATAACTCACCTTGATAGTCACAGCTACTGGAAGGAGATAGCTAAGAGAGTACGATCACAGTGCAATCTAGACTGGAAAAGTGACTTTTTATAGCTACTGACTTCTCCTTAGGCAAGACAAATGTTCTTGATAGCAGCCCTAATGATGACACCTGGTGTCTTATTAAACAACTGCAGTGAAGATTAACTCTACAAGTTATTATAATGAGTGTACAAATGTGATTAATAAGTCCAGTTACCCTTATGCAAAATGTAATTTGCATGTTTATTCATAAGTCTTAGCTTTCTAAATAACTGCACAGAGTCAGTACAATACCTGGTTCATTTGAAAACATGGCAGGAGTCTATAATGGAGAGGAAAACAGTAGCTGTGATGTCATGGAATGGATCAAATACTTTACTGAGATAACACCTGACATTCACATCCCCGTGAGTGGGAGTTGTGGGCTGATAATACCCTATCAGACACCAAATGAAATCTGCAGTCATACTCTGTCATTTCACCTCAGTTTTCAGGAGATTACCACATCAGGTTTATCATAATTCTTCTTGCAAACATGTGGTTTACGTGTTAGTGTTAGGCTTTTTCAATAATCTGTTTGTGGTAAGCAACAAAAATTATTTGTGAGTCCACTGCCACAAGGAATAGAAATAAAAGGACAAACCTATGCAGACTGAGAATCGGTGTTTATTGCTTACATAAGAAATTGTCTTTGAGGTGGACAGGCAGAGCAATGAATATTATTAAGGGATACAATTCAGCAGGTTGCTGTGGCAGACTACTTTCCTGCAACAGCTGTGACTGATGGTGTCCTCCATGTCAGTAAACATTTACCACAGACCTAACATGACCCAGGCCCAGCAGGGGTTTCTCTACAGCGGTTGTGATAAATTGTTCTTTCATTTGAACAGAAATCAAAATTTTGATGCCTCTCACCTGTGAAACTGTTTTTTTGCTGAATCTTACCTATCTCTAGCCCACAACTCTCTGTAAAACTTGCACTTTGTTCTCTCCTCCTTTTTTCATAATTTCTAGATAAAGAGTCATGTTAGGACCATCGAAGAAAGAACCTTAATAAAAATCACATCATTAAGACTCTTCAGGTATTCACAAAGTACTGAAATATGGATAATGGCTGGAACATGTCAGTAAAATGATAATCTGTCTCCAATTAATATTGATGTATTGCAGTTGCAAAGGCTTTTAATGATCCCATTACTAGGAAATTATTGCTGCACATACAATTTGTCCTTATAATCATGTATTTATCATAGATGCAAAAGACAAGCTCCCCGAGAGGACTATTGAAGCCCATATTCTGGTGATTCTTAATTGGTAGAGAAGACAGTCTTTACACTTATGTAGGAAAAAAATGTCTTTTTGTCAACACAAGTGCCTCTGTTTAATTGCAGTATATATATGCTGTACTCACTGTATGTTTTATGGGCATGGGATGTAACAACATTTCTGAAAAACAACTGTATGGTGTGGAATAGATAACCACTTAGGCAAGAATCAGCCTGAATAACTTTCAGAAATTGCCTTTAGAGAGGAAAGGGATGAACTAAAACTATTAATAGCTTTTCTTAGCCTACTTCAGGGACTAGCTCTATATGTGGTTATTCAATCACATAATACTTGTATAACTCATGGCTCCAGGAATGGGATCCTGAAGTAATGCCACAGGTATCCAAATGGTGTGCTCAATACACCAGACAGATTTCAGGCCATTGAATTTTATAGGCTTTAAGATAAAATGAGGGCACCATGGCTAATCACTAAATCTTACTCTGCAAAATGGGTTCCCTTGTCTGGTATAATTGCCTGACCGTCTCCATAAACAGATTACAACAGAGTGTTGTATCTTCCATCTGGATCTATCTGTAAATTAATAATATACATGGCCATGCAGTATACTTTTTATTATGATTAAAAATCCTGGAGTCCTGAAATTACAGTTTGTTGGGTATGTAATTTAGAGAGCTGTCTGATGGAGCCATTTCTTCTGCAATTACAAAATGTGTCAGACCTGAGGCCTACTAACTATGAAATTCCCTGGTTTTGTTTCTGCACTCCTATGGCAGAAACATACCCATCAGTCTCAGAGAGTATTTTGCTTATATGGACTGCAGTGCCACACACAACTACAAAACAAGATCTTTGAATTGTGAAGTTACTTTGCAGATGCCCTTTTCTTTGGATTGACTAGTATAAGAAAAAAGCTACTGGTTAAATTCTGGTCTAGTGATGTTCACAGTCACTTTAAATATTAAAATGAACAGGCAGATAATGCAATTCTCTATTAAGCTTTCTAATTCTGAAATTTCCTTTGGATGCACGCTTGCCATGATTCATTCAGATCATTTCTTACAGTGGAGGCAGTAAATGCCTTCAGTGCAGACCTGAAAAGTGGATTAAGGCTGCTGTTTGCTGACACATTACACCTATGAGGGAGATGGGTAGAGAAGCTTGGCAGGTCTCAGCGACATCTTGGGATATTCCCATTTGGCATATGACACTGGGTTAACATAACAGCCACCCCGGCTTGAAGAGCCAGGGGAAGATGCCTGTTCTCACTACTCTGCCCAGAGTTATCAGCAGGTGGTCATGATCTGCGCTTGCCAGAAACTGCCCTCATATGAACAGTGACAAGTACTCTCCATTTCTGCTTTGTTAGCTGTGTATGACAAGCCAAATGATAGTCTTTTTATCTACTATCTCCCTGCCACTGACATTATTTCCCAGACAGTTCTCTGTAAGGAGACTATATGTACCTTGGTCTTGCAAGGTCTCGCATGAAATCACCAACCCTCCCTTAACCCTCATAAAGATCATTTGGAAGATTGACTGCATCTTTTTTTGCCTTGGGTTCTGTGCTTTTATTATACAATGTTCAACCTTTTTTTTAATATAGTTCTTTATTATAAAAAATACTTTTTTATTATTATGTTTTTCCTTGGGGATGTTTTTTTTTCCCCTGTGTTTACCTCTAATTGTGTGTCTAGATTCCCCCAGGGAATTCAAGTGGACTCTTATACAACATGTGTCAAGCTTCATCAGCTAAGATTACGGGTTTGTGCTGTACTCTCCTTCAACCTAAGATAAGTTATTTGCATGCAGGTTTTTGCACACATACAGATTAATTGTCAGCTACCATAATTGTCTCTCCCTCAAAAGTTGTCAGGATTGTTTTGCTGTTTTTTATTTCCTTTCATAAATATAAAATACACATGTCCTTACAGAAATTGCAATCTTCCTTTATAAAAGAAACAAAATGGCTGATAGTCTAATAACCCAAATGAAATCACTTAAAGCTCAGCAGAAACCTAACTCCAGTCACTGCAATTATCATACTAACCAACACTGGCAAAATGTTTTCAGGATGCCTGAAGATGGAGAATGTATTTTACCTTCCAAATGGAAGTGTGAAACTATTCCTAAGTATATCTAAATATTTTTTCCCCTCTCTTTCTCTAAAATAGCAAACTTTAAGCAAAGCCATCAAAACACAACATGAAACAAGGAAACAACAAAGCAAACCAACCAAAAAACTACAACCCCACCGCACAACCAAACAACCCCCCCCCCCCAATACTGTACTGAGAGCTTATATACTTTGACAAGAGTCACAAAAGAGAGGGAAACCAGAGTGACATCATATTACTATC
Source organism: Colaptes auratus (assembly GCA_015227895.2). NCBI lineage: Eukaryota > Metazoa > Chordata > Aves > Piciformes > Picidae > Colaptes > Colaptes auratus. Next base: position 6,455,233 of record CM037633.1, read on the forward strand.
TAGAGTAGGATAATCAGGATGTTTGTTCCACCAGAAGAATTTTCATATTGAGGATATCAAAACAAAAGTGTCGTTCTCAGACTAGTCAAAATCGTGTTCTTACCCTCCAGTCACAGCATAACCTATGTCAGCTGGTCTCAACCTTTCCTGCTGACATGATAATTCAACATAAATAGATAAGATCCCAGGTGAGGCTCTCAGTTGTAAGGTTAAGGAATCACACTAACCTATCTGTTCATGGGTTCAGTTAACACTGGTGTTATAACCCATCTCCAGCAGGAAATGTTGCAGCTATCGTAGTTCTAAATACTCTGAAGTCTGTTTCATATCATAGTTACCCAAGGAAAGAGATGATGGGTCAAATCCTTCACCTGAATAAGATATTGCTTGTCTCCCCTTGCACAAACTTTTTCCCAGACCTGCTTCTGCTGCATAATATGAGATGAAGTTACCCCCTGCATTTTGTTGGAGTGGAAAATATGTTAAGTATGCACTGAGGTACTGAGGAAGCTTGGGGATGGCTGAATGAAAGACTGATAAACTCGTTGAGAGGATTAGCCAGGAAGAGTGTCACCTTGTCTCCCAGAAAGGCAGAATCAGAAAAGTAGAACCAACGAAGAAATGAAATCCTTTTCCACCCTATCTAATAGCATCTCCTTCTCACAGGAGCTGTGGATTCAGGTGACTGTAGACATTTGTTATTCAAACTGTGAATTTCACAAGATGTTTTTTGAAGTAGCAGGTAACGCAGTTTTGTGACATCCAAAACCCAAGTCTCCCGTAGGTCCTAGTGTATGTAATACCACTACATTCTTCACTTTTTTTTTACCAGGAAGTGAAAGACCAGCTAGATAACCAAGATGTGGTAAAAACTTTCTGAATTGTTCTCTGATGTACCATAAGAGTCCTAATTTGCGACATAGAAAATTGGGAGTCTGTACAGAAGGGTGTGAGAAGACAGTTTCCACCTTGGTCTCCATAATACACTTGCTTTCCTAGAAGGGGTGCCATGTGTGGAAGAAGCTGTGACAGGCCAGAGGCCCCAGAAGAGTACCTCAAGTCCACTTAAGTGACCTGATATTTTCACCAGAATCATCAGAAAGAAGCAGAGAGAAAGGTATTCACTCTCAACAGTGTCTACACTTGGGAACTCTGACTATAATTGCAGTTTTCCTGTTCTTCCTAATTTGTGGAGGCCTGCATTAAATGGTCTGAGTTTATATGTTACTTTTAATGAAAATGATGTTTCTTCCTTTCTTTTTTCTTTAATTTTCCTCCCTGCTCTTCTCTTGCTGGTGGTGCATCTACATTCCTACAGACCTAAGAAAAGAGTACAAGCGATATCTTGTTTGCCCTGTGACAGACTATGCAGGTATCTGAGTTCTACGGGTCTCAGCACTAATGACATCACTAAGTTTCTTGAGTCAGGTAGCTCAATAACTAGAGTTTACATCCTAGACAAAAAAATTGACAGGAAAAAAAAGCAGTGGTGAGAAATGTTTTTTCATCTGTCTGTATGGCTGAAGAGACAGTTTGACACCACCCTAATAAGTGTACAGTTGACTTGAGCTGCAAGTTCTGAATTCATAGTCTCAGCTTTCCTAGAGCTCAGGGTACTGCATGAAAAGTTTTGGTATTTCCCTGTCTTAGAAGCTTTCTGTTCCCATGAAGCTTCTGTAATGACTAAAAAGATTCTAATTGCATCAAAAGGGTAAATAGGTTAAATGATGCAAGGATTTTGTTTATATTTTTTTAATAAACCAAATTGGAAAACATCTCCTATAGCTCTCCTGACAAGTTGCATGCCAGCTTCAGCTACAGGCGATTTAAGGCAGTCAAGTTATAAATCCTGAAAAATGGAGTTTATAATGGAAACAACTGACCCTGAAGTTCAACATCATGTGCACAATGCTATCGGTGTTAGAGATATTGATAAAGATATTGAAGGCTTCAAAAAAGAAGAATCCAGGTTTACATTAAGCCTTTTCTTCAGGCCAGAAGACACAAGAAAAGTCTCAAGTATGGCTTTCAAAACTTGAAAGAGTAGTTGGCAGTTCTGTGCACCTACAGAAGCTCTGTTTTTCATCAGGAAGGCAAAGTTAATTTCCAACTAATACCTCAGAGAAGACCTGACGAGGAGCTTGACCTTTTCACAGCTGAGATTAGAAAAAAGTTCTTTTATCTCCACACATTTACATACAAATGCTGAAAGCCTAGTAGCCTTTTTAGTGTGGAAAGCAGAATAGAATAGAATAGAATAGAATAGAATAGAATAGAATAGAATAGAATAGAATAGAATAGAATAGAATGGAATGGAATGGAATAGAGTAGAATAGAATGGAATGGAATGGAATGGAATGGAATGGAATGGAATGGAATGGAATGGAATGGAATGGAATGGAATGGAATAGAGTAGAATAGAATGGAATGGAATGGAATGGAATAGAATAGAATAGAATAGAATAGAATAGAATAGAATAGAATAGAATTAATCAGGTTGGAAAAGACCTTTCCAGTCCAACCTACCATCCAGCACTATCTAATCAGATAAACCATGACACCAAGCATCCCATCCAATCTCTTCCTAAGCACCTCCAAACACTCCACCACCTCCCTGGGCAGCCCATTCCAATGGCCAATCACTCTTTCTGTGAAGAACTTCTTCCTACCATCCAGTGTGAACGTTCTCTTTGTGCTAGCATTGTTCACGTGAAGTCAATATCTGGCCCAAATGGCACTGAATTAAAACAAAACAAACAAAAAACAAACAAAGAAAAAAACCACACCAACAAAAAACAAAGCAATCAAAAAACAACCACCAAAAAAAATCCAGGAAAAAAGAACATATCTGTCATCACAAACATTCTAGCTTTCAACATTCATTTCCAGTGTACCCTTTTAAAAAGGAGACATTAAATGTTTCTTCTTGCAAAGCAGAGGAATTAATAGCAGTTACATTTAAATACTGCTTACATTGTTTAACTGGCAGCCTTTTATAATGTCAGGTTAATGAGAATGCCAATCAGGGAGAAACACTGTGTGTTAAAATATGCAAATTATGCATTAGCATAGTGAAGTTGTTGTCATCTCTCAACTGTGCAGCGGGTGCGAGAACTTTTCAGGAAATGACCAGACTTCAATGAAAAAGACAAACCTAAGTGACTACTAAATTCCCAGTGTTTGTTAGCTCCATGACATTTGAGAGAAGAAAGTAATGCCAGAACATGCTCAAGCATCATTTCAGTGTGTGTAATGTGAGCAAAACACACAGTTCATGGCATCTTTAACATAATGTGATTGCAACTGAGTAATAATTATATGTGGAAAAAAAAAGTTAACCAGTGATCTCTGAGAGCCATGAATTACAGAAATGGCTTATAGTGGCACATTTTGTTTGTATTTCAGGAGCTGATTTATTGCTTTCTATTTTAACCAAGTGCTGAGAGAGAGTAGAAGCCCTCATAGTCAGGTTCTGCAGCAAGAAGACAGGAAATTCTCCTCAGATTAAGAAAACCTGGCTCTGGTGAAGCTCTGGGCTTGTCAGAGGGTGTGCAAACAGTTTTAGCTAAAAAAATCCTTTCCCCAGACTCTGCACAGAGATGTTTATATTACTGTCATTTAATAATTAACTGTCAAAGCTAGCTAGGTTTGCCCTGGTGAACAGCAATTAGGATGCATCATCTGCATCCTGCCACGTAAAAATCTAGTCCTGACTTGGGTTCTTTTGGGGGGGTACTCTTTGAGTGGGGTAAGCAAAGCACTGAAGACCCCTGTGGCTTTATACTCTACAGAAAAATGAACTTTTGGACCAAAGGATCTGACATATATCAGTTGCAAAGCTACCAGTTCACAAAAACTCAAGGCTTGTGAGGTTCTGGTTTACATCTTTAGACTCTTTTTTGGCTCTATTAGCCAAAGGATACGTGTGACATAGTATACAACAATTTCACTTGGTTGTACCTGATATTTTACTTCAGGAAATATTTTACATTCCAAGGGATTGAAATTCATTCAGTTGACTTGAGGAGTTTGTCTGAATGTTTGTTTTATTCTGGATTGAAAGCTCAGAAGTTACTGCCTTTTACACTTGCATTTTCACCTCACAAATCTGTTTCTGTCCCTCAATTAAATATTTTTCATTCCAAGGAATCCACATTTGTTTATTTGACTTGAGGAGTTTGTCTGAATGTTTGTTTTATTCTGGATTGAAAGCTCAGAAATTGCTGCTTTTTCCACTTGCATTCTCACCTTGAAAATCTATTTCTGTCCCTCATTTATTTACAACTATTTAAGGGAAATTATTGATTTTAATGTCAGCTGAGTTCAGCATGATTCATGTTCTAATAAATGCCAAAAGGTACCCTCATGACTGTCTTATTATGTTAAAGAGCTTCATTATCAGCAAAATTATTATTTTAATATGGCCTCAAATGTCAGATGCTTAACACATATGCTTTGCACACACTATATGCATTTAATTCTTTAACATAAATTCTAATTTAAACCTATAGTACAATAAACCAGGTTGGAAGAGACCTTCAAGATCATTGCGTCCAACCTATCAACCAATCCAACCCACCCAAACAACTGGATCATGGCACCAAGCACCCCAGCAAGTCTCCTCCTGAACACCTCCAATGATGGTAACTCCACCACCTCCCTGGCCAGCCCATTCCAACGGGCAATCACTCTCTCTGTGCAGAACTTCTTTCTCACCTCCAGCCTGAACCTCCCTTGGCACAGCCTGAGACTGTGTCCTCTTGTTCTGGTACTGGCTGCCTGGGAGAAGAGACCAACCTCTGCCTCTCTACAACCTCCCTTCAGGGAGTTGTAGAGAGCAATATGGTCACCCCTGAGTCTCCTCCTCTCCAGGCTAAGCAACCCCAGCTCCCTCAGCCTCTCCTCATAGGGCTTGTCTTCCAAACCCCTCACCAACTTTGTTGCCCTTCTCTGGACACGTTCCATCAAGACAACATCCTTCCTAAAAGGACTGCCTAAAGCTACCACATTCCCTCTTCCTTCATGGTGCTGGGGAGGCTGTGAAACTATGGAACTTGAATAACATTTTTAAGCTGCAACTTTACCATCCCATTTTAGCAGGGCAGTGCTAAATGCCCTGGATGTCAGATACTTACCATGTGCTGATCATTTATTTATGCAAAAGGAAATTTGCATAAATTTTGTTAGGACTTTATGAAACCTTTTTAATTTTAAAATGATATTTCAAGAGTTTAGAGTCATGTCTTGTTCAGAAATTGTTATTTAAAGGATCACTTCTCCTCTGAGGTTTCAGTTCATCCAGAGGGACCTTGACAGGCTGGAGAGGTGGGCACAGGCCAACCTCATGAGCTTCAACAAGAGCAAGTGCAGGGTCCTGCATCTGGGTCGAGGCAATCCCAGGCACAAATACAGGCTGGGCAGGGACTGGCTGGGGAGCAGCCCAGAGGAGAGAGACTTGGGGGTGCTGGTGGACGAGAAGCTCCCCAGGAGCTCTCAATGTGCACTTGCAGCCCGGAAAGCCAATCAGATCCTGGGCTGCATCAGGAGAAGTGTGGCCAGCAGGTCAAGAGAGGTGATTCTCCCCCTCTACTCAGCTCTGGTGAGACCCCACCTGGAGTACTGCGTCCAGTTCTGGAGCCCCTATTACAAGAGGGATCTGGAGGTGCTGGAGCGTGTCCAGAGAAGGGCCAAGAGGATGAGCAGAGGGCTGGAGCACCTCTCCTATGGGGACAGACTGAAGGAGTTGGGGCTGTTCAGTCTGGAGAAGAGAAGGCTCCGAGGTGACCTCATTGTGGCCTTCCAGTACCTGAAGGGAGCCTACAAGAACGCTGGGGAGGGACTTTTCAGACTATCAGGGAGTGATAGGACTAGGGGGAATGGGATGAAGCTGGAGGTGGGGAGATTCAGGCTAGATGTGAGGAGGAAGTTCTTCACCGTGAGGGTGGTGAAGGCCTGGAATGGGTTGTCCAGGGAGGTAGTTGAGGCCCCGTCCCTTGCGGTGTTTAAGACCAGGCTGGACGAGGCTCTGTCCAGCCTGATCTAGGGTAGAGTGTCCCTGCCTATGGCAGGGGGGTTGGAACTAGATGATCCTTGTGGTCCCTTCCAACCCTAACTGAAACTATGAAACTATGAAACTAGAATAGAGTAGAATAGAATAGAATAGAATAGAATAGAATAGAATAGAATAGAATAGAATAGAATAGAATAGACCAGACCGGGTTGGAAAAACCCTTCAAGATCATTGAGTCCAACCTATCATCCAACACCATCTAATCAACTAAACCATAACACCAAGTGCCTCATCCAGTCTCTTCCTAAACACCTCCAGTGATGGTGACTCCACCACCTCCCTGGGCAGCACATTCCAATGGCCAATTACTCATTTCAGTAAAGGGAAAGAAATTCCTGAATTGAGAAAACACTGGATTTCAGTTTTCCAGTGCAAACTTATATTAAGTCACTTATGTGAGGCTTAGGAGGAAATTTTTAATTAGATGATTACCTTGTGTATTTTTCCATGAGGTTCCCCACCTCTGCACACAAGATAAACCTGTGCTGGTGATTAGGAAGGGTGTTCAAGGTCAGTCTGTGGTCTGTTTCCTTGCTGACAGAAGAATATACTTACAACACTTGACTGGGAGGGATTGTAGTGGAGGAAAGTAGCCCACAGTGTATGTGTATGCTGTTTATTTATCATTGTCATATCCATCCACCAAACTTGATTTTGAGCTCTGCTTTATTCTATCTGATCTACTCTTTTGTCTCAAATATTTCTAATGTTGTTTCTTAATCAGCTTGTTGTAGTCTCTTAAGTTCTCAGCTAGCAACATCCAGGAGTTTCTCTTAGCTTTGTGGGCAAGGTGTCTCACTTTCACATAGTCTAACTCCACTCTTCACAGTCCCATATCTCCACATCCTAGTCCTTGCCCAGATTTGCCTGCCCTTCTACTTTGCATTGTTCCATCCAGCTCCTCCCCTGCCAGAGGACTTCATCCTCAGAACTGAAAAGTCTTCAATACTTTCCTCAGCCCTTAAATGTCAGGTCATCACTGTCACAGCCATCCTTTATTAATCCTCCTCTCACCATCCTTTCACAAATCCTACAGCCTTTTCTATTCTCCCCTTCTGTGAAATAGTACATTCTTTCTTGCTGTGAGCTGTCTACCTCCTATCTGTCTTTTTAATAATCATTCTCCATCATCCTGTAGTCACTGCCCTGCTTGCAATAAGGAAAGGACAGAAGATACAAATGGGAACCTAATCTGCTGTGTCCCATAACTCACAACACACTGGACTGTCCTGGAAAGTGACAACATGGACAGTGAAACTATTACGAAACAGTGGAAAAATTCTGATTTCCTGCATCAGCATTCAGCACTTTTAATAATGCTAACAGCATGAAAAGGAAAACGTGTAATTGTTACGCCCATGGATCCATCCTGTGTTTCATTTTACTTCTGTTCAAGCTCTCTTTGCCAGTGGAGGAGACTAAATAACCTCAGTGTCTTCTCAGCCATCCTTATCACAAATGATCATTCTGTATGTCCTGTGTTAATAATCCTCACCCATCTCCATCTCTCACCATTAGAATAATAGTTGTCAATTATGCACAGTTATTATTTACACATTCTCTAATTCTCTTCATTAGATCAGTGAGTGGGCATAATTGTTATTAGAAGTTATCCATCCATTTTCTCAAGGACAGTGAGAAATGTAGCACAACAAGTGTATGGTTCCACAATAACATCTTAGAGGAATAAAAAAGAAACTCTGACTCTACAGAACCCCATCACATCCAGGGGGAGCATTATTAATCTCTTGCTCAGCATGTGTGTTCAGTGTGTAAATTCATCACAGTTTCTGAAATCTGGGATAGGGGACACAGAGAAGAGACACACACTTTTTCCTTGATTATCACCACTTGTCATTTTAATGGGAAAAAATATGAATGCTAATAAATTTGAACTTCAGTATGCAACAGCTAAGACAGATAACGAGTAGTGGCAAGGTGCTCAGCCTTTCTCAGAGCAGTTTTGAGAAAAGCTGGAGGCTAAAGGTGATAAAGAGGACACACCAGGGACACAGTTTATTAACTGAGACAAGCAATCAGAAAACAGTTACAATTTAGCTAAAAAATCTTGGTGAGTTGTAAGGAGCACTGCTTTAGAAGAAAAATAAAAAGGAGATTGAGACACTTGAACATGTCCAGAGAAGGGCAATGAGGCTGGGGAGAGGTCTCAAACACAAGCTCTATGAGCAGAGGCTGAGGGAGCTGGGATTGTTTAGCCTAGAGAAGAGGAAGCTCAGGGGAGACCTTATTCCAGTCTACAACTACCTGAAGGGAAGTTGCAGCCAGGTGGGGGTTGGTCTCTTCCCCCAGGCAACCAGCACCAGAACAAGAGGACACAGTCTCAAGCTGCACCAGGGGAAGTTTATGGTTTAGGTGAGGAGAAAGGCTGGATGTTAAGAAGAAATTCTTCCCAGAAAGAGTAATTTGCCATTGGAATGTGCTGCCTATGGAGGTGGTGGAGTCACTGTTCCGGGAGGCGGTCAAAACAGGATTGGATGAAGTACTTGAAGCCATGGTTTAGTTAGTCATGGGGTTTTGGATGATGGGTCGGACTTGATGATCTCAAAGGTCTTTTCCAACCTTATTGATTCTATGATCCTATGATTCTATCTGCTTCATAATATGGCTCTGTTAAAGGTGTATAACTTTTTCTCTGTTTGTTTCTCCTTACTTAAGAAAGCAGTAATCTCCATATTCACACAAATGTGGCTTTTCAAAGACAGAGAATAAACAAAGATGCCCATTCTCAAAGACATGTCTTCATAAGGGATCTATTCCAATAAATACAAGCCAAAACTTGTCCAGTATCTGATCTGTTCACACAGAAACAACAAACATTTTGTTCCTATTTCTCATTAACAGATTTTCTGACATTAAAATAATGCAACATATTGAACAATTAGTTAATAAGTGGAAATCGCTCCATAATGGCAACAACAAAAAAGATAATTTACAACTAAAATGACTTGCCTAGTCCAGGAAAAAGGGTGACTATTTTGTAATGAATTCTTTTTATCTGAAGCTTTCTTTTGCTCAATATCTAGAATCATAATGCTCCTGTAAGTACACCATCATGTAGTGATCCTTTTACAAAATGGGAAGCAGATGAACTCTCCTTGGTAACTATTCAATTAATACCTTAAAAAGTTAACCCTGGTTTGTATTTAAGACAAATCTCAAACTATTAACATTCTATTCAGTTTTTGGTCTTTAAGGTCTGTCAACTACTTTTCCTCATTTCCTATTCAAATAAAGACAGTGGTCCATATGCTTCCCTGGTAAGACAAACTCGCTGCTGAGCATTTGTGTGATTTGACTCCTGGGAGACTCTGCAGACAGATGTTAATTTTGGAGTTTTAAGTTACTGGAAATTTTACCATTAACTTGTACATGATGTAGAAGGATCATGTTGCAATGGGCAAAGCATATGGGGAAGTGTTGTCAGAGAACCACTAAACCAGAGAAATTAATGTAATTTAGACAGAGGATAACTGTTCCTACATATAAGGTCATATAGAGAGTTACCAGCTGTGCACCTGACACCCAAAATTCCTGATGTTACAGGCTATATTAGTCTCTTGGCAGTTCTCACTACATGCAAAATGTTGAGTGATTCCTTGAAGCTAGACTACTTCTGAGGTGAAAAAGAAACACATATAAAATGACAAAGAAATAAACTGTTTCAGATATCTTCTGTGTCATCTACAGCGATTAAAATCTTGGCTCTGCAAAGTGGTTCAATACTTCTTCTGTGATCTATGGTCTAGACTTTCATTTAGAAAAAAGATCCACCAAGCCTCAGCCTGAAGAAGACTGCATCTATTGATGAAAGCAAGGCTAGCTCAGGACACAGAAGTGTCAAAACAACACATGAAAAAGTAACAGATCCAAAGCCAAAGGACTACAGATGGTTTAGTGAAATGAAAGTAGTACATAGAAATAAATTCACACTGGTAGACTTATCTAATGCTGAGCACACTTGGCATGCCCAATAAAGGAGTGTTTCAATAAAGGAGTGCTTCATTCTTTGACAAAATATTTGAGACTGAATCTGAAGATATGTGCAGGAAAAGGTGTTGGAGACAAATTATTCAAAAGGCATGGGAATTAAATGTGCCATAAATTAATTTCTAATTCAAGAAGCAGTAAGCACTGACCAATTAAAGATGATGAATTGTAAGTTAAGTAGCTCTAATTCTGATAGGGCTTTTGCAAAGTAATATTTTTGGGTATGCAATATATGTGTTAATGTTTTGAGAACTACTGCATTACTCTTAAGTTCCTTTGGATTAGCAGGAGCTCAAATGACTTGCAGCTGATTAAGGATGGCATTTCAAAGAGGAATGCTTTCTTGATTTGTTCAGGCCTTCTGTTTTGAAATGACAATGTTGTAATTATCCCAAAAGTGTCTTTTGGGTTTTTAGGATTTGTCCCCAAAATCATGCCTTCTATTCATGCACTTGCCGTGGAAATCTATATCAAGATATTACAGCTACAAACTCTCATTTAAATGTTATTTAGGGCAACAAAATCCACAGGGTTAATTAAAACAGCATTATATAGTCCACTATTGAGGAATGGACTAATGACTCCAGACCACAGGGGACAGAACCAGTTACACAAATATAGGACCTAAGTGGATAATTTAATGGGGGCAGCAATAAAGTGAGAGCAGAAAATGTTTACTACCCACTGAGGGTCAATAGTCTTCCTAACACAACATCTGTGACAGCTGGGATGATTGTGATCACCAGCAGTCACCCTGAGTTAAAAATTTGGCTAAATAAGACTCCCAGAATTTTGTTTGTTTGTTTCTTTTCCTGAACCAAATAAGACAGTCTGAAATTCTGAACTTTGGTCCATGAGGAACTCACTTTATTATGTAACAATTGTTGAATCAAATGAATTATTATTCATAGAAGGACTGGGAGTCAAGAAAACTATGATGATTTCATAATCTGACTATCTGGTCTACTAACCTAGAATGGAAGCGAGCTTTAAGAACAGTTTAGAGCTTGAGCAGTTCATGTTGAACTCCAAGGACATAATTTCACAGCTAATTATTTCTTTTTTGATTGTATGTGAAAAGCATGGGCATTCAAACCCAGAAGTCTTAACTTTGGTATGTAATGGACAGACAGTAATATAAAACTATGCTGAACAATATCAAAATAATGAGATATATGAAAAATACATTTCCAACCAAAATAATGATAGTTATTATTTGTCTATTTATTCTAGTAAGACCTGGAATTTATGGGAATTATATGTCTTGCAGACATTTCCCTAACCCAGTCCTCAGGTACTTTGTACATATTCATTGCATTCCATATGTCTAGATTGTAGTTTGTTGTAAATACAGCCTCATTTGCTTTCAACGGAGCTGGTCTGGCAAGTTTCTGTTGGGGGTTAATTCCAACACCACACTGCCTCAGACACTATTGCTAGAACAGTGTTGGTCACTAAGAAATGTTTGTTCAAGCCAGGTATTGTGGGATATTCTCAGATTATTGATTATCTGAGAGATGAAAGGGTCTCAGGGGAGACCTTATTGCCATCTACAACTACCTGAAGGGAGGTTGTAGCCAGGGGGGAGTTGGTCTCTTCTCCCAGGCAATCAGCACCAGAACAAGAGGACACAGTCTCAAGCTGTGCCATGGAAAATTTAGGCTGGAGGTGAGGAGAAAGTGCTTGACAGAAAGATTTATTTGCCATTGGAATGTGCTGCCCAGGGAAGTGGTGGAGTCCCCATCCCTGGAGGTGTTCAAGAGGGGATTGGAAATGGCACTTGGTGCCATGTTTCAGTAGTCATGAGGTGTTGGGTGACAGGTTGGACCTGATGATCTTTGAGGTCTTTTCCAACCCTTTTGATTCTATGATTCTATGATTATATATTACTTTAAAGTCCTTTTAAAATATTGTATACAGATGTCAGAATTCAAATGTGTTCAATTTATACAACATATTCTTAGGAAAGAAGAAAAATATTCAATTCAGTACCATCACAGCTTGAGAGAGAACTGTTGTGTCTCATTAGGTTATGCTACTTTATTAGAAAAGAAATAATTGAAGGAATACCAAAATATGTGAGAGGTGGTTTCCTATGGATTCAAGGTCATGCACTTGTGGGTTCTTTCCCATATAAAAGTAAGCCTAGGGGTGAGCCTTTCTTTCACTAAGGGTAGAAGCATAGAATCATAGAAACATAGAATCGTAGAATCACTAAGGTTGGAAAAGACCTCAAAGATCACCAAGTCCAACGTGTCACTCAGCACCTCATGGCTACTAAACCATGGCTTCAAGTGCCACATCCAATCCCCTCTTGAACACCTCCAGGGACGGTGACTCCACCACCTCCCTGGGCTCATTCCAATGGCTAACAGCTCTCTCTGTGAAGAACTTTCTGCTCACCTCAAGCCTAATTTCTTGAAATTTTCTAACTTAACATTTTTTTAAGAAAATAAATGCAATTTTAGAATAAAATAACCAACCAACCTCCACCAAAATCCACATATGTTTCCTGCTACCGACAAAATATTTGACAGTGTGCAGCATCTCAGAGTGTCAGAGTGGTCAGAGGGGCTAGTTGATAGTAGGCTGAACATGAGCCAGCAGTGTGCCCAGGTGGCCAAGAAGGCCAGTGGCATCCTGTATCAAGAACAGTGTGGCCAACACAAGCAAGGAGGTCATTGTGCCCTGAAGGGAGGTTGAAGCCAGGATGGGGGTTGGTCTCTTCTCCCAGGCAACCAGCACCAGAAAAAGAGGACACAGTCTCAAGCTGTGCCATGGGAAGTTTAGACTGGATGTTAGGAAGAAGTTCCTCACAGAAAGGTTGGCCACTGGAATGTGGTGCCTAGGGAGGTGGTGGAGTCACCATCACTGGAGGTGTTTAGGAAAAGACTTGATGGGGCGCTTGGTGCCATGGTTTAGTTGATTAGATGGTGTTGGGTGATAGGTTGGACTTGATGATCTCAGAGGTCTTTTCCAACCTGGTTAATTCTATTCTATTCTATTCTAATTCTAAGAAACCTGTAATTCCAAGGGCACTATGGTGGTAATAATTTAATTTCTGACACTATCTGTATTTCTTGTAATTTTAGTGGGTTTGTGGGTTCAGCTGTGGAAGTTTTTGCAACAAAGAGACAAGTTCTGCCTTCTGTACTGGCGATCTGACACAGCTGTTGGCAGGCTGGAAGTACCACGCATCCAGGGTTTGCAGAAAGATGATCCAACTGTTTTGTAAAGAATGAAGACAAACAGAAAACATTCCACAGAGGACAAATAACATAGAAATTCAGCAGCTGTGAGTTTGTCATACCCACTCCTTGGGCTGAAGAGGGAATATCTGTCTGATATGTTTGTTCAGCTCCTGGCAGATGGGATGCTGTGCCATTTGGCCTCTAGATGGTACCAGAATATAAAGGTTTAATAATAGATTCTTTTATTATTTTTTTTTTTATCTCTTGAGTCAAGGCTTTCTTTCAAAAATCTGTTTAAGTCAAAAATCCCTCAAGTCTGTGGCTTTTTCTTTTGTGTGTGTTCTCTGTAGCTCAGTAATTCTTACTTTGCTGCTAATGTTGTCTCTTGCTTCAGTTAGGTTTGCTTGCTTGCTTTGTAAATGTGGAAACATTTTGGTCATCTCAGACCAGTTCCTGATAGCCACATTTGCACATAGCAGAAATCAGTTGACACAGTTAAAATTAATTGAATGCTAACATTTTAAACATTCATGAATTGCTTCATTGTATAGTCTTTCTTACTCTGAGATACTCCTCAGCACTTAGAGAGGGGAAAAAAAAAAACCAAAAAAACAAAAGAGCTGAATTAGTGCAAGATTCTGGGCTTTTCTCTTTTCTTTTCTTTTTCTTTCTTTCTTTTCTTTTCTTTTCTTTTCTTTCTTCTCTTTTCTTTTCTTTTCTTTTCTTTCTTTTCTTTCTTTCTTTTCTTTCTTTTCTTTTTTTCTTTTCTTTCCTTTCTTTTCTTTTCCTTTCTTTCTTTCTTTTCTTTCTTTTCTTTTCTTTTCTTTTCTTTTCTTCTTTCTTTCTTTTCTTTTCTTTTCTTTTCTTTTCTTTTCTTTTCTTTCTTTCTTTATACTGTCATTATGCTTGCTGCTTCCCTTCTTAAAACACATCCTAAAATGTTTCTGTGTCACACAGAGAGCATCTTAAAATTCTCATTACCTACATCAGCTCACAAGAGAAGGGCAACAAAGCTGGTGAGCAGTTTGGAGCACAAGCCCTATGAGGAGAGGCTGGGGGAGCTGGGGTTGCTTAGCCTGGAGAAGAGGAGGCTCAGGGGAGACCTTATTGCTCTCTACAACTACCTGAAGGGAGGTTGCAGCCAGGTGGGGGTTGGTCTCTTCTCCCAGGCAACCAGCACCAGAACAAGAGGACACAGTCTCAATCTGCACCAGGGGAGGTTTAGGCTGGATGTTAGGAAGAAGTTCTTCAAAGAAAGGGAGATTGGCCATTGGAATGTGCTGCCCAGGGAGGCAGTGGAGTCACCATCTCTGGAGGTGTTTAGGAAGAGACTGGATGGGGTGCTTGGTGCCATTGTTTAGTTGACTAGATAGGGTTGGGTGATAGGTTGGACTCAATGATCTCAAAGGTCTTTTCCAACATGGTTAAATCTATTCTATTCTATTCTAGTCTATTCTAGTCTAGTCTAGTCTAGTCTATAATGTTTCCATGTTTGTCTCTTTTGCTTTTATCTTACTCAGTATGAAGCCTTTGTTTCCACCAGTAGCTTTTGGCATACCTTTTGGGTCAGGCATGTTATACTTTCCATCTGTTGCTAGCAACTGCCTTAAAGCAAGTACATTTCTGTGGCAAATTTGCTTTCAGAGCCCATCAACCAATGTCAATCATTAATGAGTAAGAGCGAGACCAAAGAAAAATGAAGTAGTCAACTCGATGTTTTAACTTCGTTTCAATCAGATAATCATCAAATGAATACAATATTGTTTCAGTTGCAGCTTAGTGACTGAGTGTCTTACAGGATTATTTTTGTTACCAAAATGTCATATGTGTTAGATGTTTTAATACATTTAAGCTCCTCCAGTGGGTAGTTTGATAATATTTTCCCTCAGGGACAAAAGGAAACCTGATCATCCTTATAAATCTGACCTGACATACTGAGTTCTCCACTTGAGAGAGGAAATGCAATGGAAGCAAAATGAAGTTAAAAGAAAAATATTAATTATCCTCAGATTTAATGGTTGCATAATTGAACAAACAAAAAGCTTCAGGTTTGAGAGTAAAATATTCCTGATGTTCAGCTGTGAATCAGAAGGAACTCCTGGTTTTAGAGCTATCGTTCCACATTTATACTCTCATAAACGAGAATAAACCCAGCCTTTGTCAAACCCTAATGACATGTATAGATCTTCATCTCCTACTGCCTTTGCTGCCTTGAGCTTTTCATCCTGAAAGAAGTCTCATGTGGAACAGGCACATTATGGCTCAGGCAAATCTCCACTCCAAGTCCCATTTACTAAATAAAATTCAATACCCTTTTTCCCTGTGTTTTCTCTTCAGGATAGGAAATTCATCTCACTGCCAGCCAGAATGCTTTTCAAATTCTTCACTTCAGTGTATCCCTGTCCTCGTTTAGAACACTGAATTAAAAGCCATGACATTACCTTTCATTTCAAAGGCAGTTTTGCCTTAGCAAAAAGATCCAGAATGCCATATGTGCTTGAAGACAGTTATATTTTACACAAAAACAATGCTTATATTTTCTTATCAATTTCTTGTTTTCTAGTACTGCTTTAAGATTAGATAACAGTTTCTGGCAAAAGAATTCTATATATATTATCCTGGGGAAAAAATCCCACATAATATGTGCTCAATTTGCTAGTGAAGCAAAGTGCCCATTTCTTTTCCCAGCTGTCAGGTCAATTAACTCCAGCTCACAGATCAGCTTATTCTTAATTGTGATATGTTAAAGACACCATTGGATGGGAGCCGAAGATGGAATATATACTAATTATCCTACATATGATCTCTAGATATCACAAAACTAAATCCAGATGGAAAGAAAGAAATTGGACATCTGAATTCCTTACAGTCCAAATGAACCTGTCACCATCACTGGATGTTCAGCAAAGCAGGATTTAAGTGAGAGCTGGACCTGTGCACTCAAGGTCCATTACATGTGCAGCTTGATGGCATATATTGCAATGTGTCTGTTGGAACATGTTTGACCTGCAGGAGCAATGACACCCAGGGTGTGTCATAACTCAGTTCCTTGCTCTGTGGGCATGTGCCAACCCTCTGTGCAACAGTCAGGTCTCTGCACAGCATCTGTCTGTCCAGACTGAAGGAGATGTGAGTTCACAGTGTCAAGCTGCACTTAGGAAGGTTTAGGCTGGATGTTGGGAAGAAGTTCTTCCACAGAAAGAGAGATTGGCCATTGGAATGGGCTGCGCAGGGAGGTGGTGGAGTCACCATCACTGGAGGGGTTTAGGAAGAGACTGGATGGGGCGCTTGGTGCCATGGTTTAGTTGATTAGATAATGTTGGATGATAGGTTGGACTTGATGATCTCAGAGGTCTTTTCCAACCTGGTTAACTCTATTCTATTCTATCCTATCCTGGATGTCTGGCATTCAAATGAGTGCAGTGATTGCAGTGCCCTCAGGCAAGCTCCAGAGATGAAGCTTTTAGACTATCCATGAGAAATCAGTCTACAAAAGAAATCTGTATCTGTAGTCTCTTTGGGCAGAGCTCATTTGCTTATTGCCTATTTTACTGCATGTTTACTGTCACTCTAATATTTCAGCAACAGGAACACAAAATAATGCAGAAATTCTGGTGCCTTAAATTGCCCAGAAGCAGATAGGTGTAGAATTTTGGGGCCTAAATGACTGAAATACTTTGGTCATAGCATGTTGCTGTTATTACATCCTGGAACATGTAGAACAATTTCAGGTATTATGAGCTTTCTTTACTCTGTGGAATAGCATTCATATTTTGATTAAATATACCACCTGGATCAAAAAAAAAATCCTGTTCTTTTGTAGTAACTGTTTCTTTCCTGTTTTTCTAACTTTTTTTGGTTTTCCTTCTGTGATTAAGCAGCCACTCTCTCACCTTTTCATATGAAGCCCAAAGTACAACAGGTCAGGCTTGCTTAAAATTACATCAATGCAATACAATACAATACAATAAATCCAGGTTGGAAGAGACCTTCAAGATCATCGTGTCGTCCAACTATCAACCAATCCAACCACCTAAACAATAGATCATGCACCAAGCACCCCATCAAGTCTCCTCCTGAACACCTCCAATGATGGTGACTCCACCACCTCCCTGGGCAGACCATTCCAATGGGCAATCACTCTCTCTGTATAGAACTTCTTCCTAACTTCCAGCCTAAGCCTCCCCTGGTGCAGCTTGACACTGTGTCCTCTTGTTCTGGTGCTGATTGCCCAGGAGAAGAGACCAATCCCCCACCTGGCTACAACCTCCCTTCAGGTAGTTGTGGAGAGCAATAAGGTCACCCTGAGTCTCCCTTCTCCAGGCTAAGCAACCCCAGCTCCCTCAGCCTCTCCTCATAGGGCTTGTCTTCCAGAACCCTCACCAACTTTGTTGCCCTCTCTGGACATGTTCCAGCAAGTCAACATCCTTCCTAAACTGAGGGGCCCAGAACTGGACACAGGACTCAAGGCGTGGCCTAACCAGTGCAGTGTACAGGGGCAGAATGACCTCCCTGCTCCTGCTGGCCACACTGTTCCTGATGCAGGCCAGGATGCCATTGGCACTCTTGGCTGCCTGGGCACACTGCAGGCTCATGTTCAGCCTACCATCAACCAGCACCCCCAGGTCCCTCTCTGCCTGGCCGCTCACTTAAACATCTTTCAAAGAAAAACAAAAGGAACAAGAAAAACACCTAAGCACGAGGAAGCATGTTGGACAAATGTGCTGGGTATGTAGCATGTGCTTTATCAGTGTCACTGTTTCAGCACATACTAGCAGCTGCAGAAAGGATCTAAGGTGGAATGGAAAGGCAGCAATATGCCATGGCAAAGCAGCAATATGCAAGCAAAAGCAGACAGAGACATCACTTTGTTAATGTTTTGTTGTTGTTGTTTGGCTTCGGTGGTTTGGTTTTGGTTGTGGTTTTTTTCTTTTGGTTTTGTTTGGTTGGGTTTTTTTTTGGGGGGGGTTGTGGGTTTTTTGGTTTTATTTGTAATTCAAAGTGCTGTCAAGTTTTACATGTAAGATATTGGTTGTACAACAATACTGGCACAGTCTCTGTCATTTTATAGTCATCCAAACACAGATACTGCAGATTCATTTTAGTGTTACATTTATGGACTGAGTAGCAATGTAAACTGTACAAACCCAACAAGTACTAGAGAGCCTAAGGCATTTTCCCCCTCCCCCTCCAATGGATAGTGCATTATAGATTTCTGAGAAAGAAACAAACAACCCAGGCAGGAATATAATTGGGCCAAGGAAATACTCAGAGGGTGCAGAAGAATGATCACCTGGCAGATATATGTGATGGCCCTGATGATTGATACTATGTCTAAGAGCAGGAATAGGAGACATCACAAAAGAAAACATTTCCTATTCTCATACTATAAAGAAAGAAATATGTATGTAAAATTGATTGTGAATGCTTATGAGAGGTAAGAGAAAGATATGGCTTAGAAAAAGAACAGGGAGTAAGATGAGCATTTCTAGTTATAATAAGTTTAGTAAGAGGAAAGGAAGTTAAGAAAAGTTCTTTTAATGGTTTCTATACATTTTTATTATCTATAACATGTATGAAGTTCTTGTTCCCCATTTAGCATCCAAAGGACTGGTCAATCTTAACCTACAAGAGGTTTTAAACAAATCAGGCAACAGTCATGCATCTGATTGTATTACCTGACTCAGAACATTGTTTAAATCTCTATAAAACTGAAGGAAAGGAAAAAAAAAACAGAAAGAAAAATAAACAAAAAGGCTGTGAAATGAAGCATGGGGAAAAAGAGCTGAAGGACACACTTTGTTTTAGACATCACTATTGTTAAAGCTAGCTGATGGCTTTGGCTTTATTAGGTTACTTAAGAGACTGTCAATTTATCTGAAGGTTCTCTAGCCTCTTCAGAGAATAAGGGCCCTGAAAAGTAAATGAAAGAAGCTGAAGAAGTACATCATAACTGTTGATCTTTCCTCTATGCAAGTTCATTCCATTCTCTCTCTCTTGAAATGATGCAGTTTTGTTTTCTTCTCCAATCAAACCACTTCCAAATATATGAATAATATCTCTCAGTTATAAGCAATTCTTCAACAGCAGATCAGTATGGACACATGGAAGACAAAATATGAAGTTTAAATATTTCAAAAGCATTAATAATGAAATGAAAAAATGCCAGGATGCTATTAATATTATCTGGCATTATATTCACAGCCTTTTGGGTATTCAGACCAGTAGTAAGATTTTCATTTATCAATTTACAGTTCTAATCACTTGGGTCCTAGTCATAACAAGGCATTTGACACTAACTGTCTGCTAAGGAGCAGTACTGTCTTCTGGCTCAGGAATCCCCATGAAGAATGCCTTAAGTGCTACTAGCTCCCATGAGTCAAGCCTGGGAAATGTGTGGTGTAACTTAATGATAGGAATAAAACTCTCTGAGCTCCTCATTCATGACTATGCAAATGCCCAAGTTAACATTTTTTTAATCATATTTGCCTTTAAGAATCTGCAGTTAAAGAGAAAACAGCGTATCTCACCCATGTGAAAAATGTCCCGAGAGCTGGGGTTGCTTAGCCTGGAGAAGAGGAGGTTCAGAGGAGACCTTAGTGCTCTCTACAACTACCTGAAGGGAGGTTGTAGCCACGTAGGGGTTGGTCTCTTCTCCCAGGCAACCACAGAATCACAGAATTAACCAAGTTAGAAAAGACCTTTGAGATCATCAAGTCCAACCTATCACCCAACACCATCTACTCAACTAAACCATGGCACCAAGTGCCTCATCCAGTCTTATTTTAAACACTTCCAGGGACAGGGACTCTACCACCTCCCTGGGCAGCACATTCCAATGGCAAATCACTCTTTCTGTGAAGAACTTCTTTCTAAGATCAAGACTAAACCTCCCCTGGCGCAGCTTGAGACTGTCCCCTCTCATTCTGTCACTGGTTGCCTGGGAGAAGAGACCAAAGCTTCCCTCCTACAATTCTTTTTCTGGGAGAAATCTGCCTTTGGCTGGAGACAGAACAGCATGCTTTCTTCCCACCAGATCCCAGGTGCTACAGTCTCAGCTCTAGCCACATTCAGCCTCCCTGGCAGTTCTGCTAGCTGAAGTCCAGGTCCCTGCTGTACTCACTTGACTCATGGGAGCCAGTAGCACTTAAGGCATTCTTCATGGGGATTCCTGAGCCAGAAGACAGTACTGCTCCTTAGCAGACAGTTAGTGTCAAATGCCTTGTTATGACTAGGACCCAAGTGATTAGAACTGTAAATTGATAAATGAACCAGCACCAGAAAAAGAGGACACAGTCTCAAGATGTACCAGGGCAGATTTAGGCTGGATGTTAGGAAGAAGTTCTTCACAGAAAGAGTGATTGGCCATTGGAATGTGCTGCCCAGGGAGGTGTGTGGAGTCACCATCACTGGAGGTGTTTAGAAAGAGACTGGATGCGGCACTTGATGCCATGGGTTAGTTGATTAGATAGTGTTGGATGATAGGTTGGACTTGATGATCTCAAAGGTCTTTTAAACCTGATATTGATTCTATTCTATTCTATTCTATTCTATTCTATTCTATTCTATTCTATTCTATTCTATTTATTCTACTCTATTTATCTTCTTGCTTGTTGACCTGTAATAATGGAAAAAGCCATGCAATACCCATTTGTACTTATGTTTGTTTTTCAAATATAATGATGACAGACATGACTTAGTTGAAGTGGCTTCCGGACTTTAACGTCGTGTGAAATTTGCATTCACTCTTAAAAAAGGTAAGGAAATTAAAATACAGAATTGATATTGAAAGGTCTATCAGTGTGTTATAAATGGCTGCAATGCTATAAGAAAAAGAAACAGTCATTAAAAAAAGAATGATCAGAAAAATATGACAATTAGCAAAAATACACTTCTTTGAGGCAGAAAATATGGCAATAAATAAGTTGGAATGAATAGAAACAATCCATTTTCATTAATACAGCTTCAAAAAATTACTATAAAATATAAGCAGTTTTACTCTTCTATTTGTATTAGACACATGGCTGTGTGACAGGAGATGGAAAAGGGACAGAAAAGGCCACTGATTTAATTTATGTGTTGCACAATGACAACCCTTGATTTCTGGTTTTGGAAAACTGCCTTAATAGATGTAGCTCTCTGTCCCTTTCACCCAGGTGAGAACAGCTCTCTCTGAACTCCAATGAAGAATGGCACCTAACTCTGCACAGGGAAAACTGTGAAAAAGAAAAGGTGACAAAATATGCTCATTTTGCTATTGGTTTCTGAGCAGGAATGGAGAGCCCTTTTTCACAGACTCATTATCATCGCTACAACTGTATCTGAGGGCACTGTGTATATTGGTACAGCCTTTATTAAGCAATAGCATTCTGACTGCATTCAAAGCAGAAGCTAGCAAATCTCTAGGGTCTAAGAATTATGTGGCTGAGATACATGCATTGGGCACAATTTTTTATTGGCACAAAAGGAATCCAATTTCCAGGTCATTACCCAAAACAACATAGACGTTTGAAACAAGAAAACATTTTAGTGCTTGAACTATAGATCAAACTATAACTCATAGGCCACATTCCCTCATGGATTGTGAGGATAAGGAGAAGGCAAAGGAAAAAAGCAATTTTTCTGACCACTTGATCGATGTTCTATTTGACCTCTGAAATGCCCTCTTGCCACAACCTTTTAAATACCATCTGCTCTTTTTGTGAAGAGTGTGATGGGAAGGAGTCACTTCCAGACAGCAATTGATTATAAAAGCATTAATCAAGGGCATGGATTATCTGCAGCATGACATTGTATGCTGTAGTTAAGCAATTCTCCTTAAATGTGATTGGAAAGGTTAATTCCGTTTCTCAAGACTAATTCAGACTTTGTATCCAACAACACAGGACATCATGAAAAAAGCTGCAGCAAACAGGGACTGAAAATTCTCATTTTCATTAGAAAGTCTTGAAAACGTTGGATCTGAGAATGGATAAGCAGTAGGTCTCTAATCATGTTCTTCAGGTTTTCAAAAGTGGACTGAAATTTCCATCTTTCCCTCAAGTAGCTGGAATCGTTGCTCTTTCTGCAGGTCAAGTAAATCCTTTCCCAATACTTGATCTTCTTGAGTAACATCTATTGAATTGTTTCTACCACTGAAGGATTACAAAGTCTTTTCTGTCATGCATTTACCCCCAGAACACATAGCACAGACTTCCCACTGGGCCTATACCTAGATGGGCAAATCTCAGCAGAGGCAGGTGTAAAGGACATAGACAAGGCAATGTTCAGCACTGGTGCCATGAAAAATGGAAATACAGATCTGGTTCCTGGGGCCCTGCTTTAGCTGCATTACCATTAACTCTGTCCTTCACGTTTTAGGGTGATGTGTGAGAAGCTAGATCATGTAAGTATGGCAGTTGCTGATAGAGAATACTGCAATAAATATGTGTCAAGTGTATTGTAAGGTAGAAGCAATATTTTGTTTTCTGAGAGTCCAAACAGGCTGATTATGCTATGAAAAATTAGGATATTCTGTACCTTTCCCAATATCTGTTGTCACCATCTTCAGATAGTGCAATTTGCAATTATAAAGGGATCTGTCATTGCTATTACAGTTAAGTAATCACTAGGGAGCTTGGCAATTGTCAATTCAGACAGCTGTAGCAGGAGGAAGTGCATGCCTGAATCAAAGGACAGCAAAAAATAGCTTCAGCATGTTGTACAGGTTCAAGGGAGCTGGATCAAGGGAGAGACACAGAAGCCCTAACTGCTGTTAATGGCTAAAGTCACAATCTTCTGGTTAAATCCCCTTCTCGAGTGCTTTGGCTTTTCTTCGTGTCCATCTATTGAAGCTTACCTTGCTTCCCCAAAAATCATTGGGTATCGTCACAGTATTCAGCCTCCTCTGACCAACATAAAATAACACTGACAAATAAATATACTGCAGGAAATAGGTTGTTTTAATCTTCATATCTATCTTCTGTTTAATTGCTTAATTTCCTGTTTCTGCAGGCAACATCAGGGCATCTTGTGGTCTGTAAATTATGGGCATGTTTCACAAATGAAAGTCCTCACCTAAGAGACATAAATATCACAGACCAGAAGCAATAAAAATCAGAAGAGTAAATGCCAACACAGCACTGAGAGTGTCAATAACCCTTCTAAATGAAAGTCCTGTGTCCTCATATATTATCCTATAGATATACAAAAGCAATATAAAATTTCTTGTCGAGCAAGACTAAATGCTAGGATGTTGCTCCCAAGAAGAAATGTGGAGCTTGGTGTCATTTACTATTTCTCTTGACTGATTATTTTCTAAATTGAAAGCACTGTTCTACAATAAAAACTAGAAGCTCTCAGCTCCTCCACATAAAGCAGATCAGTTAGTAGCACTTCAGATTCCTCAGATGTGACAGGAAAGCATGGTCCCAAAACACCCATTGCTGGAATTTCTCTTTCTTTCTGGTCTTTTTTTTCCCCCTTTTCTCAGTTTAAGAATAATAATCTTTATATATGTTCAGCCTGCATAAAGTACATCTTGAACATAGCATCAGTGCCAACTGCAGTCTTCCTCTTGAGAACAAATTTCACTTGTAGATGCGATGATGGATACTGACAGCTACCTTATCAGTGGTGGATTTTCTTAAAGTTGATCTGTAAGATGCAGGCACTTGAAGCCATAGTTTAGTAGTCATGAGGTCCTGGGTGACAGGTTGGACTTGATGATATTTGAGGTCTTTTCCAACCTTATTGATTCTATGATTCTTTGGTGAAACGACTGCATAGCATTCAGGGCAGTAGAGGAAAACTGGATCCTTCCACTGAAATGGAAGGACCTGAAGTTGTATAGCCAGCAACCTGACAAATGAACTTCTGCTTTTCTTTCCTGAATAGACCTGTCAGTGTCTTTGAATTTAATTAAGCAAGACACCACCTATCACAAGTATTACCTTTCCATTTAATATTAAAACTTTGGTTTAATTGCTATGTATGTACCTCTGCCTGCAAGAACTGCTTGCAGGTGCTGGACAAAAACTGCAGGCAGTCTGTATGTCCATCTGCCAGAAAGTGCTAACGCATATCTGGCAACTACAAGTGTGGTGTTGTGTGTGTGTGTGTGTGGTATCCTCTTTCCTGTAATCTCTTGTTTTTAGAGCACTTTCTGATGTCTTTTAGAACAGAGAACAAACAGATTCAGGGAAGACCAGAAAAGAGTTTTCCACAATAAATTACTTTCCACTCTTCTGAATGCACTCTTCCCACAGAGAATATCTTTTAAAATTCCTCAAAACAGTCTGGCCATATTGACAAGTCCTGTAATTAGACCTCAGACAATAGGAGGCAAAAAGAGCCAGTGGAGCTGCAGAAAAACTTGTACAAAGGAGCATAATTAGAGAGCTAAACTAAGGAGCAATGAACAGCTGCATAAGCGAACTACAAAGTCATTAAAAGAGTATTCTACTGTTCACTTAACATCTATTACTGAAAAACAAACTGTGCAGGTCTCCACTGTTGATATTGCCATTATTCATTCTTTGGGTTGTTGGCAAGAGGAGTTTAAAAATATTCACTTACTGATACAATCTACTCTATAGAGACTGCAGACAAAGAGACACAGTCAAATACCAGAGGATATCTTAACAAAGAGCTGTAAGCAAATCATTACTATGTATTTCTAGGTGAGGGCATTTTGCACACTTTTAAGTTTGACTATTAAGGTATGTTAAGGTAAAAAAAAGTAAAGGCTAGCCTGGGACTATTATGCCAGATTGCAATAAGGGGTTGCAAAACAAAAAGCCAACAAAAAAATGTTGCCGTCTCTTGCAAATTGAATTTTAGATCTTATGCCAAAAATAATGCACTTAAGTAAGTGCCTGTCAAGTAAGCAATGTTTATTCAGCCACTCTGAATTAATGACTCTCAGATGCTTGTCATAAAATATAAAGTGGTAATATGAAAAACTATATAAAGCAGAGAAAATGATCCTGAAATAAAGTTATAGATTTCTGTAACTTGAGGGAGAGTTTACATACTAAAAGAGAGAAATATTAATCCAACCCTCATAATCCCTATTCTTCTTTCATTGTAGCATATGTTAATTTCAGGGGTTTGCCAACTTCAGTAGACAGGTATCTGGGGATAATGCAGAGTCTCTGCTGAGTATATCATGTGGCCAAGCAGCCACTCAGTGAACCAGAGAGGAGACTCTTCTTTGAACAGAATGAATTTGAGTCAAGACTTAAAGGCATGTTGTAACCTTGCTGTAAATCTTTTGACATGATGAAGCTGTGACAACCGGAGATACTTAATTCCTTTTTCTTTCACATTGAGAATCTCTCACAACCTCTTAAGACATTTTTGCAATACTTCATGGCTACTTGGGGTAAACTCTCATTGGAGCATTGCCTGAAAAAAATGTGTTAGTTATTTAACCTAACTGGAAACTAGATCCTTTTTGAGGAGACTGAGGGGTGACCCTATTGCTCTCTACAACTACCTGAAGGGAGGTTGTAGACAGGCAGAGGTTGGTCTCTCCTTCCAGGCAGCCAGCACCAGAACAAGAGGACACAGTCTCAGGCTGTGCCAGGGCAGGTTTAGGCTGGATGTTAGGAAGAAGTTCTATACAGAGAGAGTGATTGCCCATTGGAATTGGCTATCCATGGAGGTGGTGGAATCACTTTCATTGGAGGTGTTCAGGAGGAGACTTGCTGGGGTGCTTGGTGCCATGGTTTAGTTGTTTGGGTGGGTTGGATTGGTTGATGGGTGGGACACGATGATCTTGAAGGTCTCCTTCAACCTGGTGTTATTGTATGTATATATAGTTGTACATGAAAGACTGTCAAGATCCCAATTTCTACTCAAAATGTTCAAATCCAAGTTAATAGACAGTAAGCTGAGATGCTAATTAGCCCTACCTCTGCTACCCAATTATATATGTATATGCATAAAAATAATTTAAAATTACATATCTATATGCACACACACACACACATATATATACACACCCTACATGTATATACATATATGGTTATTAAAAGTGCTTGTGTAATTTCTGGGGTTATTTACATTCCAGCATAGCAATTACACATGACATGACGAGGCAGGATTGGATGCCACTGAGTTACCTGCTCAGTGAAGCATCTGTCATTTGAAACATCGACTGTTTAGCAGGTGAATGACAGAAGGCTGGAAGGGAAGGCAACCACAACAGGGAAAAACCCTTCTTCCAGCTTTTAAGTAGGGTTACCATCATATTAGTACTAATATTGCAGAAGAGAAGGCTCTTTTCATTTGCTTCTTAAATGAAAGCAAAACACAAGGTGGATGTTGGTTTTGGGATTTTTTTTGGTTGGTTGGTTTGGGGTTTGGGTTTTTTTTATTGCCTTTTTTTTCCCCACAAAAGAAGCTTTAGATTTTATAGAGAGTGGGAGAAAGGGAACAGAGAGTATGCCAGATAAAAATGCCAGAGGCCAAATCAAACAAATGTCTGCACTTGGCACATAGATATTACTGCAATAGAAATATTATAGATTTTTTCCAGCTCTGAGGACAGCTTATACCTTTTCACTAAGTCTTTGGCTGTGATACACAATGGCATGTACAATAGAAATGCAGCTTTTCTTCTTGTAAGACGGTGCCTCGCTGGTTTGTCCCGTCTCTGTGATCCCTTCATTCTCGCCCATGTGATGGTCCCAAGACAAACAGGGTGCCACAACTATTTTATCCTATTGGGTGGTGAGAGCAGCACCCTGGCTGTCTCACTGGCAGACATGAGTTTGTTCATTGGTATGAGCTAGGCAATCAGACTGAGCAAGACCTGCTGCCCTTACCCCCCAACTCCAGACTCAAGGCACTGAGATCCTGTACAGCAGATGGGCATTGTCATCATCATGAGATTTGAATGAAAAGGATTTAATTTGAGGTGAATCTGATTATGTTGGGGTGTGTTAACCGTGATTCAGGAGATTTGGAAGTGCAATGTGCAGGTTATGAATCCCAAAACAATGTTAGACTGCAAGGTCTGCAACTTGAATAAGGTCACACTGACTTTCATTGTGTACACTAAAGGATTAGCATTTAGGTGAGATCTTACAACTGGCATATATAAAATCATCCAGACTTATAAAGTTATGCATTTGAGAGCCTGAATCCCTTGAGGGCAAAGCAGACCTGAGGGTTTGAAAGTTTAAGCTTAAAATGGCACATTCTTCCTATAAGCACTTACGAGGCTTAATTGCAATGCTGAGCACATTTTCCTTTCACTTCCAAATCTCTGTCAGTAAATTGCATTTGTAGCACCTTATTAAGATTAGTAAAAAAAGCAAAAAACTCAAAAAACACACCAAAAAAATGAATTTTAAACTAACTCCCCAAAGTGTTTGCTAGGGAAAAAAAGGAGGAAAGAGATTGAGGTCATCAGCCAGAATACAAATCAAATCAAATGGTGGTTTGTAGAAAATTATAGGCTCCTGCGGCTTAGCAAGATACAAAGTAATATATCTGAACATCTGAAAAAAGAGGCCTCTCTGTGGTTTTCTGAGCTATCTAATAGTCAGACTTTCCTGGCTAACAATACCTTCTTTTACAGGGACTAAAACGTTATTTAAACAATACATGCTATTAAGTAAAAGATGAATTACACAGAAAATTGCACCATTAGTAAAATTTAAGTTCTTAACTTCATGTAATAAAAGATGGTAACCTTTTTGTAATGGCATTTCAATTTACCATTTATTATCAAAGTCTAATTTAGAAGGCAAAATGAATTCTGGTCCCAGTCTTATTATTCTGGCTGTTACTTTTCTATGCAAGTTTTAACTCCGCACAAAGCTCCAGCAAAATTAATGAAGAATATTTTAAAATAATTTAAGATCTTCATTTCAGCACTGGAGTATACCAGAGATAATACCCTTGATAAAAAAGGTAAGGCAATTAATTTATGCATAAGGAATATGGAGCATTTCTGATAGCTAAAATACATCTCCTATCAGTCTTGTTTTGTTCTTACGAGCCTTTCAAAATATCATGTTGCAGTGAAGTGTTATAGGAACAGCTGACAGCTTGGTTTCCTTCTTCTTGTTATAGAATCATAGAACCAGTCAGGGTTGGAAGGGACCACAAGGATCACCTAGTTCCAACCCCCCTGCCATGGGCAGGGACACCCCCACACTAGATCAGGGTGGCCAGAACCTCATCCAGCCTGGTCTTAAACACCCCCAGGGGTGAAGCCTCAACCACCTCCCTGGACAACCCATTCCAGGGCTTCACCACTCTCACGGTGAAGAACTTCCTCCTCACGTCCAGCCTGAATCTCCCCACCTCCAACTTCATTCCATTCCCCCTAGTCCTATCACTATCTGATAGCTGAGAAGTCCCCCAGCCTTTTTGTAGGCCCCTTCAGATACTGGAAGGCCACAATGAGGTCACTCTGAGCCTTCTTTTCTCCAGACTGAACAGCCCCAACTCTTCAGTCTGTCCTCACAGGAGAGGTGCTCCAGCCCTCCAATCATACTCATGGCTGCTCTGGCCCATTCTCTATAAATGTTATTTTAGTATTAGGAAGTAGTTAATTTTTAATCTTAGAGAAAATAAAAACTTAATGAGTAATTGTTTAATTTTAAAATCTCATTATTACTATTAGCTTGAAATACCCTTCAGTCTCCTTCGAGGATCTTTTTTATTAGCCAGTTTCACATATGAGAGGGAGGAGGGGGAAAAGAGGCAACCATTTCAGATAGCCTTTTCCAGTATGAACTGAAGAGTATTTTGATCAGAACCATCTGAGCAAAGACCTGATTCAGTGCAGTCACAGTGTGTGAATATGGTAAGCTTCATTAAAGTAGCTGTTGAGAAATGTGGCTTTGGGAAGAGCCAGAGGTAAGCTAATTGTAAATTAGGCAAGCCCTTGATGTTATTTTTACTGCATGATTTGAGACTTTTATTCTACCCTTTCTGCAAAACACATTTGAAAACATTCCAAAAATTACTGTTTAAATAAGGAAAGGAAACGTGAACCAGGGAGCAGCAACAATGGTGTGAAGTCTGAGGCACCCCACTCACTCACAGCACTGTAAGAACATTTTCTCACGTGTACCAGGGCTCTGCCGAACCTAGGTCTTTTTGGCTTCTCTGCCTGCCAACCTCTAGGCTACCAGGGGACAGAGAGGTGGCCTGCAGAAGTGTTGATGGACCAGAGCCACTTGGACTTATAAGAGGTGCATGGCACACACCATTGCCACACCTACAACTGCCCACCACACATAAGG
>CM037633.1:6485248-6531295 GCA_015227895.2 Colaptes auratus
ACCCTACTCTACAAGGTTCACCCTAACAATATCACCAACCATCACATCATAAGACCTTTAAACACATCCAGGGTTGTGAATCAACCATCTCCCTGCAGCTCATTCCTATGCCTGACCACCCTTCCCATCAAAACATTCTGACTACAACATTTCCAAAATTGGTGGCAGAATTCAAGGATGTTCCAGGAATCCTCAGACACAATCAGAGTTTTGAAGTATTTGGGTGTCCATCCCACCCTGAAAGCTTTCAGGTTCCATTTAGCAGCTTTGTGCAAGCCACATTCTGTTGGTATGCTTTTCTCTAAGCAGGGAACAGTGTATGCCATAGCATGCAGCTCTGCCTGGCAGGGCACATAGGCTGTCAGTCCGGGATGCTGCTGAAGCCAAGTGCCAGCCAAGCTGCAGGCTAACCTGTGGAAGCCTGGCCAGAGGCAGCCACAAGTAGATAATGAACAATCAAGCTTTTGAGAGTGCTGCTGCTGTCTGCTTACCATAATTCCCATCTGCTCATCAGGTCTGCTTGAGAATTTCAGGGGTCAGGCTTCTAAGCACCACAGGGTGTATTGGGCAAAAGATTAGTGTCTGAAGCTACCTCCAAAGTTATTTTATTCCATTAATTCTAGATTGATGGGAGATGGAGTATTTGTTGTTAGACCTCACTCAAAGGTCCTGATCTGGAACTACAGCCTGAGACCCATAGGTATTTATGCACCACTAGGTTCCAAAAGGATTAAATCCTATATAAAAATAGCAATTTATTTCCCCTCAATGCTCTTAGGAATAACAAGCTTGATTTTCCTTTTAATGGCAGTACTTCATGAACTGCTATTTAGCTTCTTTGACCAGCTAAACCTGATCCAACCCAAACATTCTGAGAACAGAGAAAACTGTATACAAAATTTCCCTGGTAATGGAGTTTCTTTTCAATTATTACATTAATCAAAGCATTTATTATAACTATTGACTCTAAAGATCTGGTTTTTAACTCAGTAATGTACCCATAAAACAAAATCTATTTTCTTGGTAGCTTCATTATTTCCAGTTAAATAGAGGCAATAACAAAACCTGTACCTTTAGGCTCACTTTCATTGATACATGATAAGGAAGAGAAATCATCATGCTGTTATTTCTGGGGCCAGATCACCAGTCCCCTTTTAATTCTTTTTCTTTTTTTACCTTCAAAAGACTGGGCCTAGGCTGGTGGGACTAACTTTCTCTGTTACTGACTAACCTGCTGAAAAGTAAGCAATGTCATATCTCATCAATAGGTCACTAACAATTCTTTACAGAAAAACAGATTTCCAATCCCACAAAATTACCTCAGGAGAGATCACTGACCAAATACACTTCTCTTTGAGTTGCCACAGATGTCATGCAACAGTCCTTAATCCAAAGTATTTCAAAATCACTACTGATCTATTAGATTTCTCTTTCATAATAAGGAAATTCGTCATATAAACATGTATACTGTCTAGCTAACTCAGTTAGTGATATGTTAGGATCCATATCTTGGTGACACCATGAGTTTGTGAGGGTTGTTTTTCCCAACTAGATACAGACACAGACATGCAATAATTACGTAGCGTTTCATCCTGCTATTGATCTGTGCTCAAAACTCCCATTGATATGCAGGATCAATCACATCTTTGACAGATGGGTTTTTTCCAGCCTAACCCCTTGAAATTCCATAGTGCTATGTACTCCCAACACTTAAACACTAATAAACTTTAAAAAAGTAACACTGACATTTCATTGTAAGCTCAGATTTAGTTAAATCCTCAACAGGACAGTCCAGGAGAGAATGATGTAAGACTCGTGTGTATTGCTATATATAACATCCTCTCCCCATCCGCACACAGCCAGAAGGATTGCAAACCAGTGTCTACCCACATCACACTGGCCTGACTCACAAAAAAAAAGAGTATTTATTTTCACATCTATTTATTTTCTGCCTGTCAGCCTGTCAAAGAGCAACCATCTGTGACTATAAGGAAAACCAGTCCTGATCAAAGTACCGAAGTACAGTGAGCGGAGAAGTAGTAACATCAAAAATGATGATTATGAAGGTCCCCATAATCTAACATGAACCACCTGTGAATTTTCTGGATTAAAATGAGAGTAGGAATAGTTCAGCAGGTGCCTTTAGGCTGAGAGATCAGCACAGCTGAAAAAAAATAATGGTCCCTTGGCATTCACAAGACTGCAATGTTTTTAAGCAGCGCTGTCTTCTTTCGGCAGGCTCTGCTACAGGATTAGCCTTTTTCTAGGTTGTTATGGTATTGGTCTGTTGTATTGTGACTTTGTGTTGCTCTTGACACTATTTTCTGTGAGATCCCACAGCTGGCAGGAAATAAGAGCTTTTCACCTTCCCTCATGTTTCTGCTGTACTGAAACAAAAGACATTCCTCCCACACCAACATACCAGATTACCATTCCTTGTATACTGATATTTTTAGGTGGTAACACCAGTTGAGTATTCCGTAACTCAAATAACCCCACTGATGTTCTCTAGCCTGATACAGGAGAAAGAGGCACTCAAGGGTGCAGTTCCTTACCATATGATACCTTTTGACTGCAATGCAGTTGTTTACATTGTCTGCACATTACCCAGTGCAAAAACTGCAGACTATGAATTCCACCCGTGTACTGTTCTGCCCCAAGGGAACAACCAGACCACAGGAAAATCAAACAAATGACGACAATCCCAAGGCCAGGATGACCTTCTGCTTAGGCAGGATGAATGACTTGCACTTCTGAAACTCCATCTCTGGTGACCTGAGTGAATCAATCTCCTCCCATCACTTACTCAAGCCCAAGCGTGACAATGTCTTTTGATCTACCAGTGGTCTAAATGGCACACCACTGCAATAATGCCACTTGTTATTGGAGAGTGATTAACTATTACTAAAGGGATTGAAGCGTAAAAATAAATGTATAATCTATTTAACAATAATTCTTCAGTAAAAGACCAGAGAGTTCCTCTCCTAGCTATGTCCATATCACTTTTGGCATACCTTAAGATACACAGGACCTGTGCAAAGGGGGAGCAGGTATAAACATATATAGTCAGATTGGAGTAGACCTGAGTACACTGGAACCACACAGTTCAATAAAGACTCAGAAGCATCACTTGGGAAAACAGTACACTGTATATCACCATAGGATTAGTTAACATAACTCCCAGGCTTATCCTACCCCATACAGAAACAGTCCTGCACATTCAGTTTGAGGATGGTTGAGATTTCTTTGCCATCTCTGTTTGGACACAAAGTTACCCTCTTCAGAGTAAAACAAATATTCAGTACCAGTGCCGTGGCAATCGTGGAGCAGTGCTCAAATCCTATTACTTAGCATTTCTCAGCCATAACTAACTGCTCTCAAGCTAAGCATAACATCATAGGCACTGGCAGAATGAGAGAAAATTGCAATCAGGCCAAGTCAGCATGGGTTCATGAAGGGCAGGTCCTGCTTAATGAACCCCATCACCTTCTATGACAAGGTGACCTGCTTGGTGGATGAGGGAAAGGCTGTGGGTGTTGGTTATCTGGACTTCAGAAAAGCCTTTGACACAATTCCCCACAGCATCTCACAACAAGAATTGCTGTCTAGGGCTGGATGGATCAAAACTGGCTGGATGGCTGGGTGCAAAGATGAATGGAGTTAAAGCCAGCTGAAGGCCATTCAGAAGTGGCATTCCCCAGGACTCAGTGCTGCCACCATTCCTGTTTAATATCCTTATCATGTTCTTGATGAGGAGATTGAGAGCGCCCTGAGTAAGTTTGCAGATGATACCAAATCAGGTAAGAGTGGTGATGCGCTGGAGGATAGGAAGGCTCTTCAGAGGAACCTGGACAGGCTGGACTGATAGGCTGAGGCCAATAATATGAGCTTCAACAAGGCCAAGTGCCAGGTCCTGCACTTGCTCCTCACAACCCCATGCAACCTAAGGTTGGGGCTGAGTGGCTGGAAAGCCGCTCAGCAGAAAGAGACCTGGGAGGTTGATCAACAGCTGGCTGTCAGACGTGTCCAAGAAGGCCAAGAGCATCCTGGCCTGCATCAGGTGTAGTGTGGCCAGCAGGACTGGAGAGGTGATTACCCCACTGTACTCAGCACTGGTGAGGCAGCACCTTGGTACTGTGTTCGGTTTTGGCACCACAGTATAAGAGAGGAATCGAGGTGCTGGAGCAAGTCCAAGAAGAAGACTAACAAAGCTGTTGAAGGGTCTTGAAAATAAGTGTTATGAGGAGCAGCTGAGGAAGCTGGGGTTGTTTAGTCTGAAGAAAATGAGGCTGAGGGGAGACCTACTCCCTAATGGCTCTCTACAACTACCTGAAAGAAAGTTGTAGTGACTGGGTGCTGGTCTCTTTTCACAAGCCACAACTGGTAGGACAAGAGGAACAGCATCAAATTATGCCAGGTGAGGTTTAGGTTATACATTAGGAAAAACTTCCACACCAAAAGGTTTAGCAAAGACTCGAACAGCCTGTCCAGGAAAGTGTTTGAATCCCTGGATGTATTTAAAAGCTGTGTAGACATGATGGTCAAGGAAATGGTCAGGATGCCATTGGCCTCTTGGCCACCTGTGCACACTGCTGGCTCATGTTCAGCCTCCTATCAACCAGTACCCCCAGGTCCCTTTCTGTTTGGCTGCTCTCCAGCCACCCTGACCCCAGCCTGTGGCACTGCATGGGGTTGTTGTGGCCAATGTGTAGAACCCGGCACTTGGATGTGTCAATCTCATGCCACTGGACTCTGCTCACCTGACCAGAAGTAAATGTCATTCTGAAAATATAATACATGGACAATAAACAAATGCTGAAGAATGTTTGTTTTCAGCCAAAGATTCTGAAAAAGTAAAATTGGCCTTGAATTTTCTAAACTGCTGTCTTGGATTCTTCTGGCACCACCCTACCATATTCTGACTTGCAGTTGCACACAGTCAGAAGTGTTTTCCTAGCTTGCCTTTTTCCTGTGTAGCTGAGAGCCTGTGTCGCAGAAAGCTCTAGGATCAACATTTTTCAGAGAGCTGTATTTAAAAAGTTTTCCTTCCAAAGCCAAGATTAAGGTCTTGGGTAGGGCAGGATTCAGAGGATTCAGTGGCTGCATATCATTGTGGCCTGGTTTCATGCTGCTGCTAAGATTTTAGTTGCCATGAAAACACTATTTTTCTCTAGTTAGAACACACAGCTGGAAAAAAAAGAGAAAGAGAATAGGGGAAATGTATTTCTTAAATGGGATTGCTAGATTAAAAGAAAATTGTCTTGGTTACATCCATACAATATTATGTAGAATGTAAATCCATTTACTACTAATAATGTTTTTATGTCTCTTTTTCACAAATCTTAAAAATCTTCAGTGAATTTTCTTCCCAAAGACCCCAATCCTTGCATAAAATCTCAAAGACAAAATGTATTAACGGACAGAAGTGAGACATTTTTTCACCCTTACCTAAAAGGTATTTCCTTTCATCTTTCTGAATACCTTTTTAACCAACAGAACTCACATCTGCACTCAACAGGGACATGGAAGCAGAGGCTAAAATTTCTAGAATAACAATAGTCTGGGTGAGCAAATAGTGCTGAAACTCATACAACTACCTGAAAGGTGGTTGTAGCCAGGAAGGGGTTGGCCTCTTCTCTCTAGCAACCAGCACCAGAACAAGGGGACACAGTCTCGAGCTGTGCCAGGGGAAGTTTAGGCTGGAGGTGAGGAGAAAGTTCTTCCCAGAGAGAGTCGTTCGCCATTGGAATGTGCTGCCCAGGGAGGTGGTGGAGTCACCGTCCCTGGAGGTGTTCAAGAGGGGTTTGGACGTGGCACTTGGTGCCATGGTCTAGTCATGGGGTCTGTGGTGTCAGGTTGGACTCGATGATCTTCAAGGTCTCTTCCAACCTTAGTGATACTGTGATACTGTAACTAGAGAGCGCCCCCAAACTCAAAGACCATGTCTAGACACATTGGGACCTGACTGGGTTTGTGCTGGGCCAGTTTGGCCCTACCATGACATTTGCTTCCATTGCAGCCTTTTCTTTGGCTTTTCATGTTATTAAATTACTTCTATCTTGATTCCTGTGCTTTTGTTGTATTTTGCCTCTCCCCTGTCTATTTAAGACAGAGAGTGATAGAGGAGCTTTGGTGGGCATCTGGCCCCCAGTCAGGACCAAACCACCACAAGTATGTAAGATACCTTACTACTTAATTTGTGTGTTCTCATCCCCTTCTAATGTCCAAATTACGAAGCAGAAGATGCTGGTCATTAACAATTTACCTGCTATTAAGTGAAACACACCTGCCCTGTTCATCAGGTTACATAGGTGCAATATCAGTGGCCAGTTTGCATAAATGAATTACATGTTTTCCTGTATATTTTGCCTTCATACCCACAGCTAAATGAAAGGCAGGAAAAAGCCCTGATAGCTCCCTGCTTCAGCATATGAACAGATTGAGAAATGTATCATCTGCACGTGTTACTGCAGCAGCCTTCCCTTTGTTGTCAAACTCAACTCGGATTCATTCCAAAATATCCAAGTCCAAACCTAATTTCTGGCAGGACCTGCAGGATCAGATATGTCTCCTTGGCATTCATTTGCTGGGGGAAAGCCTCAAAAGGACAATGAATGACAGCCAAACTGATTACCAGTTTCAGTGAGTGAAGGTCAGTAAGTGTAACATCTGCTTTGCTGGTGCTTTCCTACATATTCATGCACAACTTTCTGCTCAAGCAGAGGTCACAAAAACCTCACAGAAGGAAGAGATCCCACTGGAACACTCTGCTGACTGAAGAAGCTACATGGGTCAAAATTACTCTGGATTTAAATTTTCTTGTTTTTTTCCTCGATGATGCAAAGAGTGGGAGGAGGAGGATGCCAAGCATGGCATAGGAATATTCCTTCCACCTTTTATTACACATAGTGATTCACTAAGACAAGAAAAATTACTATTATTTCCCCGGTGCCTTTCCTACAGGAAACAAAACAAAACAAACACATGCACACAACCACCAAGCCAAAAAGCCAAACAAACAAAACCCTCTTACAACCAACCAAACCACAAAAATGATATTAAAAACAACCCCCCCATAAAAGCTACCTGGAAAACTTTGGATCATTCTGCCCCTGTGCTCAGCACTGGTTAGGCCACACCTTGAGTCCTGTGTCCAGCTCTGGGCCCCTCAGTTTAGGAAAGATGTTGAGTTGCTGGAAGGTGTCCAGAGAAGGGCAGCAAAGCTGGGGAGGGGTTTGGAGCACAGCCCTGAGAGGAGAGGCTGAGGGAGCTGGGGTTGCTTAGCCTGGAGAAGAGGAGGCTCAGGGGAGACCTTGCTGCCTACAACTACCTGAAGGGAGGTTGTAGCCAGGTGGGGCTTGGTCTCTTCTCCCAGGCAACCAGCACCAGAACAAGAGGACACAGTCTCAAGCTGTGCCAGGGGAGGTTTAGGCTGGATGTTAGGACAAAGTTCTTTCCTGAAAGAATGTGCTGCCCAGGGAGGTGATGGAGTCACCATCAGTGGAGGTGTTTAGGAAGAGGATGGATGGGGTGCTTGGTGCCATGATTTAGTTGATTAGATAGTGTTGGATAATAAGTTGGACTCTATCTAAGAGTTCTTTTCCAAGCTGGTTCATTCTATTTATAACTGCCCAGACATGGATTGCCATACAGTGAGCAGTGGAGATGAAGTGTCAGTTAGTACTGCTCTGTATTGAGCACATTTTCCACCATGTTGCTGGGAAGTGGCTGTGTATTTACAGAGCCTCCTCAGCCCCCCAACTGTGAGAAGCTGCTCTTCTACAGTATGAAAGATGATCATTGTTAAAAATGGGAAAGACTACAGACATCTTAATAAATGCAATTTTTCTAGAAGCTCTTTCTTGAGGGATCATTACATGTTCTCATTCCATTTCATGCTTTCCTAGTATTGCTGCTAAGCAAATTAGGGGAAATTTTGCTCATCACCATGGGAGATGAAGTGCTTTAGGTTCTTGATGAAGACTAAAAGACATAAGACAAAATCATATGTCTGTTAACTAAAACTGAGCATTTAACAGCTAGAAAATGTTTCTACCTACATTTGGCATATTGAAAAAAACATAAGTATGTCTAAGTGCAATTAGAGTATTATAAAAACAGACTGTGGAAGGCATATGCAAAAAGAGACATTAGGAGTTGTGTAAGGCAACTCTAGTAGATTGGCTGGAAAATTTTGTTTCCTAGAGATTGGTGTAACTTATCTCATGCCTCAGGCAACAACAAAACCAGTTCCCTTTCTCAGATAAATTTTATGTTCTTGTAAGAAAGTGACATTTCCTGCTTTTTGTATTGTATTATCTAAACATAACAAAGCCAAGAGACACCAAGATGAGACAGACAGGAGCAATGTCACATCTGCATTTGCCATAAGGCACACAAAGCACAGCAAGAGATATGCTTCTCATGAAGTTGGATTGCACAAGCCAGAATACTTTTTCTTACTTGCTTAATGTAATTTCACACACACACCACAGAGCTTGAGTGTCCTGACTGAGAAGTAAAGGAACTTTTTCATTAAACAGGTGTAGCTTTCCCCTCCCAAGTCCTTTAATGCACTCCCCAAAGCTTCACAGAAGCTTCATTTACAGTAAATTATGTGAATGTCATGTTCCTTTAATCTTTATCCTTCATACAAATTAATGAGCAGCTTTGATTAATTACTAAATAGAAAGTGTTTGTTATTAATGACCATTCCCTTGTCATTGTCCTGGATTATATCAAGTGTTTATTAAAGGGGGAAAAAAAGAAAGTCATTATTAATAGCTGTGTTTATTATGGTAAATTCTAATTAACCTATAGATAGGGTACTCCAGTGTTGTAACTGCTTAAACACACAGCGTAAGAGAAAGATATGTAACATAAATAAACTGAAGGAGGCAATTGCAGGAGCCGTCATGGCTCCACAATGTGCCATGAATGCTTTATTTAGCAAGGATTACCCAACTGGAAAAGTAACAAAGGAAGAAAGGGTGACTTCACCAGAGGAAAATAGAGGAGACAGGAGAGCAACATGTTTTAAAGTAGAGTTGAAGAACAAAGTCAGGTAAAAGACAGCAACCAGAACAGGAAGCCTTCTATGTTGCAATCTGAACTTCAAACTACTTTGCTCCAGTTAGCACTTTGGCTTTTGAAGCTAGCTGACTGCAGCACGGTATGAATAACAGCAGAAGCTTAATTTGATCCATGACAGGAGCATAGCTCCTTGCCTGGTGCAGGCAGGAAGGGAGGAAATTTTGATTTCTCAAGCCTTTGGGGCAGGCATGCCTGTCCACATGGTGTTTGTCAAGACTTATTTGAGAACAACTTCTGTTCTAATCCACCAGACTCTCACTCACCTGCTTAACTGCAAACATTTCAGAGGGGCTGGGAGGGTTGATGGAAGTATATGCTTACCTCCTAGCTCATGACCAGTATAGGAGATGGTTGGGAATGAGGACACATCAATTAACCATATGCTGTGAACTCTTAGATGGTTGTCAGGTTCATTTCCATAAGTTTTTGTAACACAGCCTAGTTTTTCTCTTAAGCTAATGAGTGGTAAAAAGAGAACATTAATGCCTTAGGAAAATCTATTCTAAGCTAAGCATCCTATTAAATCTAAAAGTCTTCAGCTGAGTAATTTATATGTAGTGCATGAGGTCAAAAAATTTGCCTTTTTAATGGTTAATTACAACTTTTGAAGGAATCTAAAAGGCCCTCATATTGTGTGTCTGTTAATAATTACCAGTAATGTAATTAAATTCATGTTTAATGCATATCTAAATTAGCTCATTACCTTGTATGGATGTTTGAAAACCTCCAAAGATTGGAAAACACTCAGCTTTCATTACAGTACTGATATTGATCTCACAAGCTCTAGCTACAATATCATTACTCTCTGCATACATAGGACTGTATGGAACATCACTTGTATCAAGCCAATTAGTATGCAAATCCCAATTTTGTTTGCCACTCCCCAGCAACAATCTTGTTTGGCTTAAATAATCATTTGGGAACCACTTACACCGTGAATGAATGTTACAGATATTATATAGTAAGAAACTATATTTTCTTTCATAAGAAAGCAACAGGAAACAGCAAACATCAATCAGGAGAATATTTTCATTCTCCCCTGCAACTAAGTTCTGTTCCTTCGCTACCCTTTTCTGGATATGTTATCAGATGAAAATAACAGGCTGGTCT
This sequence comes from Colaptes auratus, assembly GCA_015227895.2. Taxonomy (NCBI): domain Eukaryota; kingdom Metazoa; phylum Chordata; class Aves; order Piciformes; family Picidae; genus Colaptes; species Colaptes auratus. The sequence goes on from CM037633.1 coordinate 6,495,452, forward strand.
AGGGCAGTCTTTCTTATGCTGCATATTTTTCTCATACTGAGAAGTTTCTTATCATGGATTTTAGTGACAATAATGAGAGGTAAGTGCATTTGATAAGAACTTGATAACTTCATTGTTATTTCTTCCTCCTAAAAATATAAGACGACAGTGAGAGATATTTTCTTTATCAATAAGCTTGTTTAGTCTTGTAAGGCCACAGCAGGTGCATAATTCCATATCAATATAAAGCTTTATTAATATGTTCAATTATATACCTATATACATTTGAAATCGTTAGAGATGTTAAATGTATTGATTATTTTAATGCCATTTTTTTCAGTTATTCTGCATGACTGTCTGAATAAAACCTGAATCTAATTCTCAAAGTGTAATCTGTATATGAAATGCAGTCATTAAACCAAACCCTTTAGAGTTTCTTTAGATAGATTCATATCATATGCCATTTGTCTATATTTTTTCCCAGAATAAATTTTATATCATACATGCTAGAGTTCCTTTTTTTCTTTAATTAATAATGTATTTAAGGGGAGGGGAGGAGAAAATAAAAGACAATTTAATATCACTCATTAAACCACAAATTAAGATATAATTAAGTAGATTTCTGCTGGCAAAGCACTGCAACAAATTAATAGAGGAAAGCTTTTTGCTCCAACGTCTCCATTGCCAGGAGAACATTAACTGTATTAATAGTGCTAAATATGTAGCTGTAAATTTTTTCAGCATCCAGAACTGCTGATGAATCAGTTTGTTATTAGGTAAGCCTCCAAACTTTAATGTGTGTGTTATTTGTTCATTCTCATCTCTAGCTGTATCTAAGAAATACTCATGTCATGAGCAAATTTAGCAACCAGCTGTCAAATCTTTACAGAAATAAAGCACATAGCTAAATCTCTTCCTCTGCACTATCACTGGTTCCCACATCTCAATGGTTTTTCTTCAGAATAGATGTAGGTTGCATTTTATTTAATAGCCTGAATCATTTCAGATCTAAAATACAACACCAAAAAAAAAAGCACCTATAATTCAACAAAACTAATTCTGTTGCCTAGTAATCATTATCTCTCCAGATATAATTCAAACATGATCCATATAACCATGAAAAAAAGAAAATAAAATCAACCAATATTACTACTCTATTCAGATGGAAGCAATTTGTCTTCAGTATCTGTACACTTCAAACTCAGGATCATTCCCAATCTATGACAAGCCTCTTTCAGAAGTGATCATCAAAACCACATCTTCTAATCTTTGCTGTGTAGGTCAATAGTACTTGAGGTAATTGAGAATGTCTCACCTCTTGCAATCAGGAATAGTCTCTTACGGTTCTTTCAAACACTTCTATTTAGATGTAGTGGCTATTTCAAGAATTAGTGGAATTCACATCAATCTCTTCTTGTTCCCTCCCCTCAATATGGACTTGCATAAAATGGAAGGGCTATTGCCCTGGAAATGATAGTTTCTCAGTAAAATATTCCTGGGCATTATAGCATTCACAGGACCTAGTCTACCCTGGGGAAAAGAGTCCATCTGTATTTTATTTCAAGGTTCAATTTTCATACCCCCTTTGTGCTATCTGTACAAAGCAATTATTTATAAATAAGAAATAGTTTATGTATGTTAGCCTTCAAAAAAAAAAAAAAAACAACTCCAAGCCATTTTGTCTGGAAAGTGCCTAAATAAACATAATGGGTTCTACACAGGATGCTATACTGCTCTGACTCAAGCTTGTGTTTGTATTTGGATCCTATCACTACAAGCCCTTGTAAAATGTCTCCTCCCAGCTTTTTTCTAGGCCCCTTTCAGGTTCTGGAAGGCTGCTCTAAGGTCTCCCTTAAGCCTTCTTTTCTCCAAGCTGAACAGCCTCAACTCTTTCAGCCTGCCCCCATAGGGGAGGTGCTCCAGCACTCTAATTATCTTCATGGCCCTTCTCTGTACCCACTCAAGCAGTTCTGTGTCACTCTTATTCTGGGATGCACCAGAACTATATGCAATAGTCCAGGTAGGGTCTTGTGAGAGCAGAGGGAGAGAGCCACCTCCCTCCTCCTGCTGGTCACACTTCTTTTGATGCACCCCAGGATACAGTTGGCCTTCTGGGCTGCAAGCACACGTTGTCAGCTCATGTTGAGATTCTGTTCAGCTGATATCCTCAAGTCCTTCTCCTCAAACCATTTCTTGCCCAGCCTATATTTGCACTTGGGATTACCCACACCGAGGCATAGGACCTTGCACTTGGTCTTGTTGAACTTCACGAGTTTGGCTTGGACCCACCTCTCAAGGCTGTCCAAATACCTCTGGATGGTATCACTTTCCTCCAGTATGTCAATGGGACCACACAGCTTGGTGTCATCTGCAAACTTGCCAAGGGTGCACTCAATCCCACTGTCCATATCATTGACAAAGAAGTTAAACAACACTGTTCCCTGAGGTATGCCACTTGTCACTGGTCTCCATTTGGACACTGAGCCATTGACTGAAACTCTCTGAATGCAGCAATCCAGCCAATACCTTACCCAGTAAGTGGTCCACCCCCCAAGTCCATGCTTTTCCAATGTGGTGACCAGGATTGTCACAGACTGGGTTGAATCTGATGATAACATTCAATACCATGCTGCTGTCATGACAGCTTCAAAATGAAAGTGCTGGCTGGAGCACAGTATCATGAGGCTTGAAGTTCAGATGGTTACATGAGAGGCTTCCTGTTCAGGTTGCTGCTTCCAGTTTCTACTCAAGGGTGTTGGTCCTTTCTGCTGGGAACTGTTTTATTGCCAGCTTCTGCACTTTGTTGCTCTTTTCTGCAAATAAGCTAAGGTAATAGTGAATTTATTGAGATAATACAATGCACAATCTTGATCAGTTTTTCGTATGTGTTACTTTCCCTTTCATCTGCATGGGGAATGGATTCTGGTTCTTATTATTCAAACAAACACCCAATCATTTAAATGAGAGCTGCAGATTCATTGGAGACAAGGTGCTTTCATGCAAAGATCATAGATTTGTCAGGGTTGGAAGGGACCTCAAGGATCATCTAGTTCCAAACCCCCTGCCATGGGCAGGGACATCTCACACTAGATCAGGATGCCCAGAGCCACATCCACCCTGACCCTAAAAACCTCCAGGGATGGGACTTCTACCACCTCCCTGGGCAACCTGTTCCAGGGTCTCACCTCCCTCATGGGGAAGTTCTTCCTAACAGCCAATCAGAATCTACCCATTTCTATTTTCTCCATTCCCCCTAGTCCTATCATTACCTGACACCCTAAAAAGTCCCTCCCCAGCTTTCTTATAGGCCCCCTTTCAGATATTTTGTAACAGTCATAGTACTGGTGACAAAGCTTGGTTAGTGTGCTTATAAACAGGAAACCCTAGGAGCAGCCCAAGGTACTTGCTTCTCATTTGTCTACAACAATGTCTTTGCTCTACTGTGAGCAAAAGGCACATGCATAAAGATGGAGGTACCTGGGAAAAACAAACTGGTGCAACTCAGAACATGACACACCATCAGTCATTGTGTTATGACCTAAAGACATTACCTTTAAATTAATACCTTTATGAGTATGAGTAGAGTCATTTAAAAGCAGCGTGACAAATATTTCACTTTCAAAATAACTTTCAACTGCAAAGGCTTCATTCTGTGACTGTTATAATTCTCAGCCTACTTCATTATCCCCAAGACAGAGAGACCATATAATTAAATTAACTGTGACTTTGCAACTAACATGCATATTTTTTAAAACCATATGGTACCTTTCATGGGACATTTAATCTGTTCATTTATTAAAAACTTTGACCCTGCAAGTATTTTTCCTTAGTCAAATTAAAAATCTATTATACTATTAGTCCATGCATCACTGTCATGTAATTATCACTACTCAACACAAGCCAAATATAATAGATGAGAGTAAAGGAAACCTTGCTTTAAATGCAGTATCACAGTATGAAATCTTCTCAGTGAACACACTTCCTTCTTTCTTCATCTTTTGCAAGCAAGTTTGGAATGTATATCATTATTTTCATTTTTCTGAGCACTTACAAAGTCCATATGATCACTGATGAGCACCAAAGTCTCATAAGCCTGTAAGAAAACACAGGTCAAATGTCTGGAGCATTATACTGGACCAGAGGAAACATGGGTGAGTCCATCATCAGTAAACTTGCAGTTAACACCAAGTTTGGAGCAGGTGTTGATCTGTTAGAGGGTAGGAGAGCTCTGCAGAGGGACCTTGACAGGCTGGACAGATGGGCAGAGTCCAAGGACATGAGATTTAACACATCCAAGTGTCAGGTTCTACACACTGGCCACAACAACCCCATGAGTGCTACAGGCTGGGGTCAGCAAAGCTGGAGAGCAGCCAGGCAGAAAAGGACCTGGGGGTACTGGTGGACAGGAGGCTGAACATGAGCCAGCAGTGTGCCCAGGTGGCCAAGAAGGCCAATGGCATCTTGGCCTGTATCAGGAATAGTGTGGCCAGCAGGAACAGGGAGGTCATTGTGCCCCTGTACACAGCACTGGTTAGGCCACACCTTGAGTCTCAAGCTGCACCAAGGGAGGTTTAGGCTGGATGTTAGGAAGAAATTTTTAGCTGATTAGGTGGTGTTGGGTTGCACTTCATGATCTCAAAGTTCTTTTCCAACCTGGTTAATTCTAGTCTATTCTAACAGGTTACCTAGGTAAGTAGTAGAAGCCCCAACCCTGGAGTTTTTTTAAGGCCAGGGTGGATGTGGCTCTGAGCAAACTGCTCTAGTGTGAGATGTCTCTGCCCGTGGCAGGGGGGTTGGAACTAGATGATCCTTGAGGCACCTTCCAACCCTAGCAACTCTATGATTCTGTGTTGGAGTAACCATCAATTCTCTTCCTAACTGGCCGGGGGGCCACCAGGCCCCCCGGCCTTTGATCCCTCCACCAGTCACCCAGTGCACACCATGAGGACTCACCAGTGATAACAGGAGGAGGATTCCTTCAGCCCAGATGGGCTCAGCTTAGGGCTTCTGCCTCTCCTGGGGGGGATTAAATAGGGGAGTGGGAAGGGAGGGCAAAGTCACCACACCTGGGGTGGGAGGAGACTCCAGCAGAGCCCAGGTGCTCTGGGATTTTTAGACTGGACATTAGGAAAAAAACTTTTACAGCAAGAGTGGTCAGGCACTGAAATGTGCTGCCCAGGGAAGTGGTTGAGTCACCCACCCTGGATGCATTTAAAGGTCGTTTAGATGTGGTGCTTGGGGATATGGTTTAGGGGTGAACTTTGCATGGTAGGGTTATTGGTTGGACTTGGTGATCCTGAGGGTCTTTTCCAACCTGAATGTTTCTGTGATTCTGTGATTTCTGTCCCAGTCTTTTCTTCCTTCCCTCCTTCACCATCACACTTCCACTTATTTCCTTGTACTGTTGCACACCATTGTCAGTTTTCTCTCTCCTCATTTATGGCTGGCTTTCCAATAAACTTTCTTCCTTGTCATTTCTGCTGGGGTTTTTTTTGGCCATATACCTCCTTATTCTTGGAGAGAGCAAAATCTGGAAGATTATTACCACCCTGCTTCACCACAAAATAAACTCCATTGCCCTGCTGCATACATAAGCTTCAGACCCAATATTCTTTCTTCTTTTTTTTTTTTTTGGCTCTATTTTATTTTAATTTCAGTGGTCTAAAAGGGCTAACAGCCTTACAGCTTCTCTTGGTTTTTGTGCAACATCTCAAAACACCCCCAGGGAATCATGGATAAGACTTTATATGATGACAGGCTTTAAAACTTTCAACTTTAATGTCTCCAATTTAATCTTGTGTAATGGAAAAAACCAACAACAACAACCACAAACAAACAAACCAAAACCCCACAAACACACCAACCACTTAAATGTCTGCAACCTATTGCAGGACTGCTATCCAGATTGACACTTAGACAGTGAACGTTACTTAGGGTAAACCTTGTCACACATGTTATCTTTAGTAATAATCTAGATAAAGTTTGATGTATGCAAAGGATTCGAACACAGAGACTAATCTGAATGCTCTGTGAACTTAGGACAAAATACCATTTAAAGTATCTCAGAAACAATAAACAGTGCTCAGACATGGCAGTTTCCAGAACTACTACTGCATTGGTTTTGTGATTACTTCTACTGTAATTAAAAACAGTACACCACCTCCCTGGGGCAGCCCATGCCAATCTCTCTTTCTGGGAAGAACTTCTTCCTAACATGCAGCCTAAACCTCCCCTGGCGCAGCTTGAGACTGTGTCCTCTTGTTCTGTCACAGGTTGCCTGGGAGAAGAGACCAACCCCCACTTGGCTACAACCTCCCTTCAGGTAGTTGCAGACAGCAATAGGGTCTCCCCTCAGTCTCCTCTTCTCCAGGTTAAGCAACCTCAGCTCCCTCAGCCTCTCCTCACAGGGCTGTGCTCCAAACCCCTCCCCAGCTTTGTTGCCCTTCTCTGGACACCTTCCAGCAACTCAACCTCCTTCCTAAACTGAGGGGCCCAGAACTGGACACAGGACTCAAGGTGTGGCCTAACCAGTGCTGAGCACAGGTACACAATGACTTCCCTGCTCCTGCTGGCCACGCTATTCCTGATACAGGCCAGGATGCCATTGGCCTTCTTGGCCACCTGGGCACACTGCTGGCTCATGTTCAGCCTCCTATCAACCAGTACCCCCAGGTCCCTCTCTGCCTGGCCGCTCTCCAGCCACTGCAACCCCAGCCTGTAGCACTGCATGGGGTTGTTGTGGCCAATGTGTAGAACCCAGCACTTGGATGTGTTAAATCTCATGCCAATAATATACATTCTAAACTATATCATTCAGATAAACAGGATATTCTTTGGGGAAATAATTGATAAATGTTGCAAATAGAGGCTTCCTCATGAAACGTGCCTGAACTCAGAGAATACTTCATTTTGGCCTAAACAAGAAGTCTTGAAGAGCGGGGTGACCTTACAGCTGCCTTACAAAGGGTCAGTCGATGAAGATACTCTGTTTTTGAAAAGGTAAATCAAATGCAGATGCAGAGGAAATTCTCTGCCTGGTATGAAAATTCTTACTGTCCAACAGGTCACTGGCAAATATTTTAATTATATATATATATGTATATATAAAATTTGAGGCCAAAAGGTAGATGATTCTGAAGAAATAAAACCAAAATATTAAACCAGAGCAAAACTGGAAAGCAGGGAGAACAAAATCCCATTTAGTTCTGGCAAGAATCTGCAGCCAGTGAGGAAACATTGCCAGCTGGCTATCAGCTGCAGATAGAAATATGTTCTAACAACTGTTCTGGGTGGATTCATACCAAAACAGTTTCTTCTCTCTTCTAAAAAGGTACTTTTCTTATGGTGAACCATATGTGCACATCCCCTGAAATCTATACATTTTAGGGAAAGTTACATTTTAGGGAGACCCAAGGAAATGGAGGTGTCATGAACTGAGGCAATTACAGGCAGCCTGTGAAAACTGTGTGTTTGCAGCAAAGTTACCAGTTCTCACTTAGAGGCTTTCCAAAGTTCCCATCAGAAATCTACCAGAATATTATTCAACATGAAGGCAATTTCTAAACCTCAGGGAATAGAAATGTTTCCACATACAATACCAACAAGGACAACTGTACCATTCTCAAGATGGTTTCCAGATAGGGTTGTATTCAGGACAGAAGATTTTTTACCATTTGCAGACATGGTACATTCCTGGAAAGACATGGGAACATAATTTTCTAACCCCTGAAAAATACCCAATAAAAAGAAAGGCAAACAGTAGCAATTATTTATTTATAATTCAGTAAATAGATAACACTCAAGAATTGTTCATGGACTTTACCCTAAATTGCATTGGTACACTGCATACAGTTTATTTATTGAGGTGTTTTATACATCCCTAAGCAGCAGTATTCAGGATCAGGTTTTCAAAATACTGGAAATACCTAGAAACATCCCACTTTCTGTAACATATTGGAAGCATGTTATTTGAATCCTTTAATTATTGTTAATATTTATCATTCCTTGCAGGATTCAGACATCACCAAAAAAATGTGTGGCCCATTGATAAAACACCTTTGAATGATTCACATTTGTAGCTATTCACCAGTGCATATTCACTTAGTTTACAACTGACAGATTGCTAAAAATATATAGTAACCAACCCTGAAGATTTTCAAGGCAGTCATATAATTATTTTCACTTCTCAAATATTGTCAGCCCTATTTATGAGTAAATGAAAGGCTTAAATATCTTCCCATGCAGAGCTAATATTTCCAGCAACCTCCCTACTATCATTTTCTAGACTCTTCAAGACACACTGAAAACCACCAGGCTAAAAACTCTAAGCTCCAGTATTTGGTAGGATTTGCTAGTGCATATCAGCTAAAATTTTAATTACTTTTTGAGTGCATCTGCGTTTGATTTTCAAGAGGGCTCAGCTTCTGGTTCAGCTTCAGGAAAAAGTAGTTACCTGTAAACAGGCAGTTGGCACATTGAACGCTGAGCACTTAGGAAATCCCAACCAATTTGCAAACATTGAACACTTGCAAAGCTGCATGTGCAGATTAAAAAGAAACTCTGATTTTTTGGTATAGATTAAAAAGTCCACCACTCCAGTTAATGGAATGGGGTTTTGTGTGATCATGAACTGATCATCTCTCTCCAACCCTGACCTCTGACAGAAGTTCTATTTCTGTCTTCGCCTCAAATCTCCCTGCTTGTCATGTAGTTTCAGAAGCACCTTTGATATGAGCCATGGGATAGTCTTAAGTAATTGTCTCTTTTCCACAGCACCTGCTCAAAACTTTCCCTTCCTACTGACTTGAAAGAGGAAGCCATAAAAATGGAGGGATGTCTCCTGCTTCCTTGTGCTGTTATGGAATTTGCAAAAAACAAGACTAAAATTCAGGTAAGTTTCCCTCTGCCTGCAGAAGTGCTTACTACCTGCTATACAAATGAGGTTCTTCAACCAAAGAAAGAAGTACATAAAAAAGCTGCACATGAATGAACTGCTTACACCTTTCTGGTCATTTGCCCCAGACCTTCTTCCTAATATCCAGCCTGAGCCGCCCTGGCACAACTTGAGACTGTGTCCCCTCATTCTGTTGCTGGTTGCCTGGGAGAACAGACTGACTCCCACCTGGCTACATCCTCACTTCAGGTAGTTGCAGACAGCAATGAGGTCTCCCCTGAGCCTCCTCTTCTCCAGACTAAACAACCCCAGCTCCCTCAGCCTCTCCACATAGGGCTTGTGTTCCAGGCCCCTCACCAGTTTCATCTCCCTTCTCTGGACACATTCCAGTACCTCAACATCTCTCTTGAATTGAGGGGCCAAAACTAGACACAGCTGCTCAAATTGTGGCCTAACCAGTGCTGAGTACGGGGGAGGAATAACCTCCCTTGTCCTGCTGGCCACACTATTCCTGATACAGGCCAGGATGTCATTGGCTTTCTCGTCTCTCCTACCCTCCAACAGAACAACACCTGCTCCTAACTTGGTGTCATCTGAAAACTTACTGATGATGAACTCAATCCCCTCGTACAGATCCTCGATAAAAATATTGAGCAGGATCGGGCCCAGCACTGCTCCCTGGGGAACACCAGTGGCCCTTTACACATTTCTGTTGCCTGGGAGCAAAGGTGGTTTTATCTCTGTTGATTCACATCAAGAGGACAAGATTTCGTCTCTTAGAAGTAGGAAGAGGAAGAATAGAGGAGGTGTGGCTCCACTGCTGAACGAGAAGGCAGTCCTGGTAACTTGGTGATCCTGAGGGTCTTTCCCCACCTGAATGTTTCTGTGATTCTGTGGGAGAGCAAACATTCTGTGTGATCTTTGTAATGCTCAGTTTTCAGAAAAGAGGGAAAGCAAAATGTGATGAAAACATGATAAAGTTTGATCTACTGTGAAACAATATAAAAGGGTTTTTGATATTTGCAAGACAGCACACTGCCTTCACAGTGAGAGAGTGAAGCAGTTTGGAGGTTGAGCTTCCATCCCAGCACAGATTTCAACGATTTTGAAAATAGTAGATGGTTAGAGACAAAGGTAGCAGAAATTGCTTTCTTCTGGATTTATACTTTTAAAAGGGTCCACATGCTTGCAAAGTCCCTACTGCTAGAAATGCCTTTGCAGGACTAATGCTTTCTGGGTGACCTGGAGTTCAGACACAGCTTTGTATTTTTAATTTTAAGTTCTCCCATCCTGACTGCTGACTCAGGGAGACATCAGTTACGTGCTGGAGATGCTTTCAAGCCTCATTCCCTTCCCTCCACAGCGGTGAGTATTGTCAGAAAAAAACAGATATATTCAAAATGGAAGCTAAGGTTATCACTTTTACTGTAAGCCCAGGCTCTTGGCACTGGATATATTTACATTTTAAGACCTAGTCCAGATGTGTTCTTCTCTCAGTTCTCCCACAATAGATGTATTAGTTGGTAACACTCTTGGCTAGTAAGCAAAAAGAAGATACCAGTTCTCCCAATGTTATATTATCCAAGACATGTAAGATATGTATTTTTCATATAGCATTCATCTAACTTATCTCCACTTCCCAGCCAGCCCAGAATGCTACCAGCAACCTTCTTAAAACAAAAACTTATTTTTCTACCAGTTTGTCTAGTTTCCTTTATACTTCTTTCTTGGACCATTTCCCAGGCTCACGTATTCTCTTTACACTGCTTCAGTTAATTAGTTATATCTGATGGCTACCTCTGTGAGCCCTATTACTTATTGCCACTTGTGGACTGCTATAATGTAAGGTGTTTGTCACTTACACCAAGGTCATAGCTAGCCCTCTTATCATTTGGTTGCACTCCCTATCCTAGTAATATTGATGATGGTACAGTATGAAGCATTTCGAGCTCATGCTGACCCCATACGAGCAAGCACTGTGTATTCACCTTACATTACTTCTGCTGAGTAAGCCTTTAGTTCTCAGCAGTGCAGTGCTGCAAATGTTAACTGTAAGTCATGGTGGTGAGCTGGGAAGCGACATAAAATTTCAGTTGCTGCAGCTTTTGTGGCTCAAAAGGTGACATCGGTCATTTCCCCCCAAGCTTTTCCTGCTTACTACTAATCTTTTCTGTCCACAGGGCCTTGCAAGTGTGAGTAAAAATAATATGTCTCATTCTTTAATGGCAACTGGGACACAAACCCTTTTTTTATTCTTTTTTTTTTCCTCTCTTTTCCTTTTATGTAGAGGGATGTTGCTCACTTTTATAGTCTAGTGACTTCTCTTCTTACATTTTCAGGGTCCTGATTAATAGTATTCTATTCTGGTTAATTAATAATATTAGCAGGCCTATTAACAGTTCATAGTTTAATATTTGGGAGATTTGACTCTAGATGAATTTATGTACTCCTATCTGCTTTCATCCTATCCTGTTGCTGTACTTTAACATATATTGTCAAAGTGTGAGCTTTTACATGTCCTTTTTCTGCATCCATCTGAATTGTACACTGTTCCCAGAACTGTCATACTCCAACTGTCTGTGAACCTTCTTGCTTTTGCCATACATAGTCTCTGAAGAAGGATGATGACTAGATGAGGTTTCATACTGCTATTGTTTCTTGATATCAGCAAGACAGTAGGGTGGATAAAATCATTAAGAATTTGTCTGTATGACTGAACAAAGATGAAAAGGAGTCGACCTTCATTCAAGCTGCAAACATCATTCAGCTCAATGGCATTCTGGCCAAGCAGATACCTTATCTGGCTCTCACGTATGACACGTCTGTCAGTGCCATTATACTAGCAACTGACATGGCTGGTGGCAGTGAGCCAGTCACTAGGCTCCCTTATGCCTCAGTTTTCCTATCTGTAAATAGGAAAGATAACAATTCTGAACTCCTGCTTTCCATTTTTCAGCCCCTCCTTAGGAAAAAACAACCAAGCAAACAAACAAAGCAGCAGAAATCCACCAAACCAAACAAACCTCACGAGTTTTGGCACATGATCTGTGTCCTTAAACAACTTCCCTCTTCTTTAAGCTGAACCACTTTTTAACCAGTCAAACCAGTACAGACATGCTTTTTCTGCCAATAGGCTAAGGGATGCATTTACTGCTGGGTTTTTCTGATTTTGCTCAGGAAACTCTATGCTGATGTCACTTCTTTGTGTGTCAATCCCGAGTTTGTGTGTGTTAGTTTTCCCTCACTTCTGCATCAGAAATAGACAGGTTAGCCTGCTGATTTGGTTTGACACATTTATTTCTGATTCAAACCATTACAAAGTCACATCCTGAGCACCCATCCTCCCAGCCACTCTCCTAGTAGCTCCTGCTAACTGGGGTTTATTCTTGGACGAGGGAGTGTTAGCCTCCATTACACTTGACCTCGTCCATGCTAGCTCACACCTGCGCCTCATCAGGAAGCGTGATCTGCCTGCTTGGACCTGGGGCAGGACGAAAGGACCCTCTCTCTTCCTGCACATTTCCTGCTTTAGGGTTCAGCAGCATGAACTACTACACTCTAGAGCCCTTCATCTCAGTGGCTTCATCGAAATGGCAGCTACAAGCAGGGTTTAAACTGCCACCATCCATCTTATTCCTGCCCAAACCAGCTTGTGGAATAGTGCAATAACTGGTGGATATTGTACACTCTGGTTGATGAGGAAAAGTGGCCAGAAAAATGGGACTACTAATTACAACACTGTTTTGCAGCTTATGCTGTTTTGTAATGGGAGGGGAAGTGGGGTGAAGTGCCATTAATGGAGTTGTTTTTTGCTTTGCAGAATCGTTCTGAGTGGCTGAAAGAGTGTAACTTGATTCCATCAGTTCCCTTTGTAATGGTGCTGGACCAATATTGAAGAAAGTGGGGTGGTAACATAATTACATGGTTTTGTTCTGCATGCAGTATCAGGAAAAAGATGCACTAAACATACAAACCCCTCTCTCCTGCTGTTGAGGGAGAGTAGGAAGATGTAGATTTGTCAGTTAGCCTGAGAGCACTGTCCCCAGGGTGGAAGGCAGAGCTGCCAGGGAATACTTGATCCATACAAGAAGCTGAGAGCGTTGAGGAAATGGGAGAAATACAAAAGTAGCTGTAGGGGGGGTGAGAGGAGGAGGGTGAAGAAATAGAAGCCCATAAGCAGCAGTAGTGTTTCAACAGAGGGTCTGCTCTCTTGTGCATGTGGGCATGGGAGGGGGCTGCTTGCTTCACTGAGGGAAGCTGCTGGGCTATGCAGACCAATGGCAGTCAAAATTCCTATTTCTGTGACTGAATTTTATACTTGGAGGGAGATATTGAGAAGTTATAGGGGCAATCTTGTGAAAAATGGCCAGGACAGTAGAGAACATTGTTAGGATGCAAGATCCAGACTGGAAAAACATCCAAGTTGTTTTACATGCTTTACTAGAGAGTATGGAAAAGTGGATGGTTATAGAAACTGCCCAGCAAATGGCTGAGGGTTTGATGGCAGGGGGACAATTACTGGGAACATTAGACACCAATTTCCCTCTGGCAGTGCCTTGGTGGGACCCAAATGATCGAAACTTTGAGGAGATATCAGGACTGGGTTATACAGGGGGTTAAACATGCTAGGTGTAAAGCAGTTAATTATTCTAAAATCTACAAGGTTCACTGAGAGCCTGAAGAGTGCTGCTCAGCCATTTTGGAGAGGTTCAAGATTGCTGTAAAGAAATATACCTGTCTTTGTCTGGACAGGCCAGAAGACAGAATACAGGCAGCATTCATTTTTCTAGGGCAATCAGCACCAAATATCCAGCAAGAATTGCAGAAGTTCCCGGGGGTCAATTCTGGGAATCTGCTCAGATTGTTGGTGGTTCCCTGGGCTGTCTCTAATAACTGGGAGACAGGGTGAAAAAGAGCTCATAAAGAGATCAGATTTTTAGCTACACTAGGCCAAGCCCCAAAGTGTGTCTGGGGGAAAGAACTGAGCCTCAAAAGAAGAGCAAACCCCCAGTGTCCAAAATAAGCCTGTAGCACAGACCCACTCTACACTCTGCAAGAAGAAGGGACACTGGAAAATGGAGAAGTGTGGTCAGCAGGTCAAGGGAGGTGATTCTCCCCCTCTACTCAGCTCTGGTGAGACCCCACCTGGAGTACTGCCTCCAGTTCTGGAGCCCCTATTCCAAGAGGGATCTGGAGGTGCTGGAAGGTGTCCAGAAAAGGGCCACGAGGATGATCAGAGGGCTGGAGCACCTCTCCTGTGAGGACAGACTGAAGGAGTTGGGGCTGTTCAGTCTGGAGAAGAGAAGGCTCCGAGGTGACCTTATTGTGGCCTTCCAGTATCTGAAGAAGGCTGGGGAGGGACTACTCAGGCTATCAGGGAGTGATAGGACTAGGGGGAATGGAATGAAGCTGGAGGTGGGGAGATTCAGGCTGGACGTGAGGAGGAAGCTCTTCCCCATGAGAGTGGTGAAGCCCTGGAATGGGTTGTCCAGGGAGGTGGTTGAGGCCCTGTCCCTGGAGGTGTTTAAAGACCAGGCTGGATGATGTTCTGGCCAGCCTGATCTGGTGTGAGGTGTCCCTGCCCATGGCAGGGGGGTTGGAACTAGATGATCCTTGTGGTCCCTTCCAACCCTGACTGATACTATGATACTGTGAAGTGGGAAGGTGAAGAGACTGAATTATACTTTAAAGCAATATATAAGTAAAATTTATCAGGAAACTTCATTAAGCTGGACAAAGAGCTCTACCATTGGCTCTACTGACAGTGAGTGTCCAACCTAAATCTAAGCTGAAGCTTAGTCCATATGAAACCTTATACCGGTTATTAAATTAGGTAAGGTCCTAAATGAGCTTAGAAAATATGTGATGTTAACTACACTCCTGGGGTCAGATCACAAAGTTCATCCTTTTGAACCTGGGGATTTGGCATACATTAAAATGTGGAATTGGGAACCCCTCCATCCAAAATGGAAAGGACCATATCAGGTTCTATTAGCAACTGTCCTGGTTTAGGGTGGGACAGATCCTCTATTGGCCTGAGAGGGGCAAAAGGATGACACTCACACAAATGCACTGGATAGTGATGGAAAGTTTAAATGGAAAAGAAGGCTGTAGTGCCACATATCCAGGTGCCAGGAGAGGGGTGGTATTGGATATGTGGCACTAAAGCCAGGAAAATATTGTCCATCCTTTGGTGTGGAATCTGTACCCTCAGGGCAGTAGTCACCAAAATAACTGTCATTGGTAAATTAGAAACTAAAAATTGGGCACAAGTGTCTGCAAAGAGATATAAGCAAAAGAGTCCTCTAGAAGGAAGAAGCACTGGTTTACACAGGCTTGTTGGATGGGTTTTACTTTGGTTAAGAGTAAGTGAACTAGAAAAGATGATAGAGAATATCTCTGCTATCTTAGAAAAGATTGGGGATAAAAACACAGATTCCATATCAGCTTCACAGGGGAAAGCAAAACTTTACAGAAACGGCATGGCTGGTCCAGATTGGATGCCTCTGTATGTGTCTTGACCTCAAGAGAAGGAGTGTGCATAATACTGAATACAAGTTGTTGTATTTACATAGATCACAAAAGCATTTAAATGTATCATCTCAAACACCTAAAATGGTCACAAGTACATGTTGGTGCCTCTCCAATAACATATTCCTTTCTCATCATCTGTGGAGCACAAGCCCTATGAGGAGAGGCTGAGGGAGCTGGGGTTGCTTAGCCTGGAGAAGAGGAGGCTCAGGGGAGACCTTCTTGCTCTCTACAACTCCCTGAAGGGAGGTTGTATCCAGGTGGGGGTTGGTCTCTTTTCCCAGGCAACCAGCACCAGAACAAGAGGACACAGTCTCAAGCTGTGTCAGGGGAGGTTTAGGCTGGATGTTTGAAAGAAGTTCTTCACAGACAGATTTGCCATTGGAATGGGCTGCCCAGGGAAGTGGTGGAGTCACCATCACTGGAGGTGTTTAGGAAGAGACTGGATGGGGTGCTTGGTGCCATGGTTTAGTTGATTAGATGGTGTTGGACATGATGATCTCAAAGGTCTTTTCCAGCCTGGTTAATTCTATTCTATTCTATTCTATTCTATTCTATTCTATTCTATTCTAATGTAAAAAAATAGAGTGAGAAATTGAAACAAAACCTTGGCCTTACTCTAGAGGAGACAACTCTTAATCTTTTATTTCTGTGATTAAGATATTCATCTTACTGAGAAAAAGGTGTGTTTTAGGCTGAGCAGAGAGTATTGCATGGAGGAAAGGTGTGTGCTGCCTATAACAGAAAATTCCCTGGGTCCAAGCATCCTGACCCTAGCTCCACAGCCTGTTCTTCCTGTACCTGAGCCCTTTGCAGCCCCAAGACACTTGAGAGGTGCTGCAGAGACAAGGGGAGGCTGCTCCCACCGTGAGCCACTGCCACCTGCAATCTCCCTGCCAATGTGTCCGCAGGAGCAGCAGGCCAGCACAGCCACACAGAGTTGTTCTATCTCCTGGCCCTTATCTGTGAAACAAAATTTTTCTCCAAAAATACAAAATATAATATAATGTACACCGCTAAGTGCATTGCTCCACTGCTACTCATGTAGCTGAACATCCATGAAATATGCTGAACTATGCAGTTCTGTCAAAGCTGGGTTGGTTTAGGGAAGCATGTAAAGAAAAATATCAGATTATTAGGCTTATTCACCTAATAAATTTTATGTTCTTCCACACTGTGGGAGCTAGAAGACTGAGAGTTCTAAACATTATAATACTGAAATTAAGTCATAAATTTTGCCTGTGTGCAATTTCATGCAATTGTGTCCTTCTTCAGTACAGTTTAAGTCACTTGGATTTCCTAAATATGGATAAGCACTTTGGGTTTCACTGCCTTTATCTGACTAAGCTTACTAAATGATAATGTTAAGATTTCAGCTGCCTATGCAGAGTTGCAAGTGTATTAAGAAAATTTTATATTCTATAACATGCTAACAAGAAAGCTTCCTAAATTCACTGTTTTTAAAGCAAAGCTGGCTTAGTTGTGCAGAATTTTTGCTATCATATTTTGAATAGTTTTGGCCTAAAAGTGTGCCCAAAAATTAAAGCTGGGGAGGGGTTTGGAGCACAAGTCCTATGAGGAGAGGCTGAGGGAGCTGGGGTTGCTTAGCCTGGAGAAGAGGAGGCTCAGGGGAGACCTTATTGCTGTCTACAACTACCTGAAGGGAGGTTGTAGCCAGGTGGGGGTTGGTCTCTTCTCCCAGGCAACCAGCACCAGAACAAGAGGACACAGTCTCAAGCTGCACCAGGGAAGGCTTAGGCTGGATGTTAGGAAGAAGTTCTTTACAGAGAGAGTGATTGGCGATTGGAATGTGCTGCCCAGGGAGGTGGTGGAGTCACCATCACTAGAAGTGTTTAAGAGACTGGATGAGGCCCTTGGTGCCATGGTTTAGCTGATTAGATGGTGTTGGGTGATAGGTTGCACTCAGTGATCTGAACGGTCTTTTCCAACCTGGTTAATTCTATTCCATTCTATTCTATTCTATAAAATACAGCAGACTGATGATGGCCAGGCTGTACTTGGGATCTATTGCAATCACAATTTAATATATTACTTAGGATAATAATCAGTGTTAAAAAACAGATTCCCAGGGAAAGACAAGATGTATGGGAAAAAGATCATTTGGCAGGAAAATGAAATAGGCTTTGAAAACACAACTTTTTCACATTTTCAGCAGAGGATATTTCAAAGCTGCCTACAAGATTCAAACAATTAAGTTTAACTGCATATGTTACTCAGACCATCTGAAAGGAAGATGTTTTCTGCCTACAAAGCAGAAAACACTGTAGAATAAAAAAAGGTTGTTATCTTTCCAAGAGAAAATCCATAGTTTGTGACCATCGAATAGTGATTATAGCAGCAGAAAAAAAGATGGGAGATATAATCCTGAAATGGAAAGAGTGCACCATTGAGGCTGACAAGCAGCTCTGAGATTATCCACTACAACAAACTTCAATAAGGTGTTGTATCTCTCTTCTTCCTGTGGTAGCAGTGGTCTTTACTCAAACTGTCATTCTAAAGACAGAAAAAAATCCAGTTAAGGATAAGAAGCCCTGAAACTCCTGTAGAACTCTCCTGTCCACTCTAAAAGAGAAGCTTTAGCAGAAAACAAGAGTTTGCCCAGACTCATTTCTACCTCCAAAACCCTTAACAATCTCTCCAATTAGTTGAAAAAGAGTTCAATCCATCTCTTACAAATCAATAATTATTACTTACTGATATTATTACTCCAAAAGTAGCAGTAGTAGTTGTTCTCATTAGTGATTATATATTCATTTGCCTATGTACAATGGCATAAATAATGTGAGACCTTCTTTTCAATAGCACCATATGTTTTTGAAGAGATCTGCTGTGATGCCACTCATCTACCTGACAAGTGTTCTGGGAAAATACCTCCCATGGACAAGTTTTTTTAACAAAAATGAAACTCATTAAGAAGTTTCAATTTTAAAAGGTATTTCCCAGAAATTCCTAATTTTCAAATAGCCCCTCTTTATCATGAAACTCCTCAACACATGGCATGCATCACATGAGACTTGCCCACATCTAGGAAAGAAGCACGAAATTGGCCAACACCGGAAGATCCCTCCCACAGCAGAAAAAAACTGCCCCATACCCAATCCATGCCCTGTCCAACAAACAAGGTACATCATCCAAAGCACCAAATAATGTTCCTCAAATTGCTTGGGTGAAACAACATCCTCATAATGACCTTGCAGAGACAGTCAGTGAAAGGCACGGGCACCCAGGGAAGAGTATTTATCACAAGTCAGCTTTGACTCCCATCTCCTCCCCTCCCAGGGAGGCTCTGAAAAAGCCTGTAAAATATGAACCAATTCCCATATGAACTGGAAACTAGAATTCATAACACTAGAGGATACTCACAATTATGTACTCAATAGAGGCTCTGCTTTTATAGAACATTGCAATTTCCCTCCATTAACCAACAACGTCCCATAGATGATAAATTCACTCTATCCTTTTCTTGTAAGTCAGGAAAAAAGTAAAGACATGGTTAACAACTCCATACAGACACAGATGCCAATTATCTATTATCCCATGGTCTAAGTAACACAGCTAATTAAGTTAGAATAATTGTTTTTAAGTGGTATTCAGTTGTAAAGATTGCTGTTGCTCTTTCAGATAGGAAGAGCATATACCCCTACAAGCTGCAGGTTTTCTTTCAGACTATATTTGTTGGCCTAAGATGCTACTTCAAGCCAAAATACTGTAGACTGTAACAGCTACAGTAGTGCTGCCTTTGTTACAAAGTGCTACATAAATTTAAGAGACCTAACTGACCTGAAGATGTTAAACTTCAAAACACATAGCAGTAAGAGAGACAGCTGTGAAGGTAATTTTAGGCCAAATGGGAATGAAAGTAAACATAAACTTAGACTTACAGTCACTATGCTAGTCTGCTAACAGACTAGGAAGAATCAGGTGTAAACAGATGAGAAGGAAAAAGTGAGAGCAAAAAAATTTCTTATAGAAAAGATACATCAGCTAAAATAAACTCTTCAGGTGAAGAGCTCTTACTATCAGAAAGGGAAAAAATATGAAGGAATAGGAGTAAATTAGAAGATAAAATTAGAGGATACAAAGAAACAAACACCCATGCAACTAAGATTCATTTCATCACTATGCTCCTATATTATGTTGCATATCTCAAGCAGGAAATGGAAATTAAAGCTATGTACCCTAACTGCTGGAAAGCTATAAAATTGATTTCTGGACCACAGAGATTCAAAGTCCTGAGGTTGACAAAAGAAAATTCAAGCTGGTTCCTGAAAATATGCAGGTGCCCTCAAAACACTCACCAGCAATGCTGTTTGCTAAGATTGCTTTCTCTGCTGCTGTCGATGCCCTTTCCAAACCATTCCATGCACTGGCAATGGTGTCAGTGCCACTTCTGCAGTATTAAAAGAAAAATTCTCAGGACAGTAAATTTCTAAGAAGGACAGATTTAGACTAAATGAAGACTGTTATACTCCCTTCACTCAGACCACTACTTCCATTAAGATCTCATTAGTCAGCCAATTGCCTCATCCTACTTAAGGTATTAAAGAAATGAGTAGGTCATAAAATCCTCATAACCATTCATTTGTATCAGTGTATCTTTGCAATAGTACACTTCGTACCCTCTGATGAATAACAGCTCAAACTTCACTTTGCACATTGTGGAGAACTCCATTAAAACAAGGTCATTTCAGTTTGAAATTGCTAGAATCAAGCTGGATTACATAATATTTCAGACCATTTTGAGCAGCTATCTGTTTCCAAAGACAACAGAAGCATTTCAAAGAAAGACAAGAGCAAAACTTCTTCAGGACCCAAAAACCTCTCCTTATGTATAAATCAAGCATAAAGCAGGCTCAGACCAGACCACACCACAAGTAGTTTTAAGTACTGACCTAGGCCCCCAAACCCTCACAATTCACAAATAAATCTAACCCTAGTTCTCTTCTCCTTCTCTTTTCTATTTCCTACTTCAGGAAAGCTCTTTAATTTTCCATCCAAAAAGTTGAGTCTCCACCTAATACCACACTAGGTTTTGCACCTAGTTGTATATACCTAATGACTTGCATCCTAGTAGCTGAAGAGAGACAAATTTTATCTATTCCAAACAGAATAATTGATGAACATCAATTTTCTACCTGTAATTTAGGCAGAGCACTAAATTCACCTACTAACAGCCTGACCTTAGCACTAATCTACTCCAGATGCTTGAGAGGAAGGAACAAGGGAGTCATAAGACATACACACAGTGGATTAGTAGCACAATTGAAAAGGTAAAGTGGAGGTGGGATGAAAAATAAACAGCATGATGAGTCACCCTGGGAAAAAGTAAAAGACAAAAAAATACAAATAAAAAGGCAGGTTTAAAAAACGAAGGTAAATACACTGTGATCCCTACCATTCACCTGCTGGCCATCATTGTAAGAGGCTCCAGAACTGAAAGAAACCACAGCTGTCCCACAGAAGAGACAGCAACATTCACCTTTCAGGAAGGGCATGCATATCACCAACTTCTCCAGGTTTTATCCTTCAAAAATTTAAAGTAATGATAATAATAACATCTAAGCAAAACTCCAAAGAAGCAAAACAAGAAAGAAAAAACCAAACCCATCACAAAATCAGCACCAAAAAGCCCTCACACAACTGCATGTTCTTAACTTTAGAAATAACTATCTCAAAATTCAACTTTAAGGCCTTAGTTCTCACTTCAAAAGTTTTAACTTTAAATGAAGTAGGATTTAAAATTATCCTTCAACAATAGACATTTAAAAATTCAACAGCATTACAGAGTTGAATAAACCTGCTGGCTTTCAGCAGACATAGATTTTTCTGTTAACAGTTTGTTATATAACTAAATTGTTTGCAAAGCCTCAGCAAGTAAGTTTGAGTTTATCCTTATTCCTTTACCCAAACTGGATTTTTTTTCCTGATCAATAGCAATTCAAATGGCATTCTTCCAGGAATAAAAATGTCAAGCTTGGTTGTCTGTTTATTTCATGATTTTCAGTTGGAACCTGCAATGCAATCATATTTGTTCTTTCACATCTAAGAACCAAGTGAAGAAGAATGTGCAAGAGAGCAAGAAGGAGAAAAGGAGACCTGAATTTAAACCCCTGAATTGGCTCAGGTCAAGCCTGAAAGCTTGATGCTGACCTGTCTAAGACATAATTTATAATCTAAACCCATTACAAAACCTTAAAAAAGCTGACACCTATAGACGGATAAAGCTCACTCTGCTAAGACTTCCCTGAAATAATTTTAACTGATAATAAAACTATTATGAGACAAAAGAAGGACTAAAGCACTCGTAGAACATTTATGTTAGAGGATTTCATACAATCCTTACTAATACCCTATTCCTAGTGCACCTGTAAACTAGAGAGTTCATAGAAATGTTAGACTTAACATTGTAATGGGAACAGTACCTCTGGATTTTATCATATTTCTAATAGTGCTGTGAGGTAGTGATTAGAGGGGTCAGGGTCTCGTAAATGCAAGCTTTAGCCCTGACTCTACTTCCAATGAACTCATAAAAATCAATTACACAGAACAAAAGAATTGTCAGGTCTGGAAGGGGCCTCAAGGATCACCCAGTTCCAGCCTCCCTGCCATGGGCAGGGACACCTCACACTAAAGCAGGTTGCCCAGAGCCACATCCAGCCTGGCCTTAAAAACCTCCAGGGATGAGGCTTCTACCACCTCCCTGGGCAACCTGTTCCAGTGTCTCACCACCCTCATGGGGAAGAACTTCTTCCTAATGTCTTATCTAAATCTACACTCCTCTACCTTGGATCCATTCTCCCTAGTCCTATCGTTACCTGACACCCTAAAAAGTCCCTCACCAGCTTTCTTGTAGGCCCCCTTCAGATACCGAAAAACCATAGTAAGGTCTCCTTGGAGCCTTCTCTTCCCCAAACTGAATGCCAGCTCTCTCAGTCTGTCTCCATAGGAGCGATGCACCAGCCCTCTGGTCATCCTCATGGCCCTTCCCCTGGATGTGTTCCAGCATGTCCATGTCTTTCTTGTAATAGGGGCTCCAAAACTCAACAATATACTCCAGGTGGGGTCTCATGAGAGTGGTGTAGAGGTCGAGAATCACCTCTTGTGACCTGCTGGCCACACTTCTCTTGATGCAGCCCAGGATGTGACTCGCTTTCTGGGCTGCAAGTGTACACTGGAGGCTCATATTGAGATTCTCATCTACCAGCACTCCCAAGTGCTCTAGAAAGAGAAAGCAAACACCTTCATGCTGGAAGTGGTTTGGCAGAGCTGCAGAGCTGCTGTAAAGTGAGTAGAATCACTAAGGTGTATAATCATCTATACCCACTAGTTCATGAGAGCTCTCTAGAGAGTTCTAGAGCTATTTTTGATGTGGCTTATAGGTCTTATGATTTGTGTAGCACTGCACAAGACATGGATAAAAGTATCTCTCCAAGAGCCAGACATTTTCAAGAGATAGATTCACAAAGACGATACAGAAGCATATTTGGTTCAATAACTCCATTTAATCTTGCCTTGTCAGTCACAAGTTCTTGAGTTTACAGACACTAGAAATAAACTGGAGAAGACTGGAACTTATGGAAACTTTAATATGAAGTTGTGAATACTTAAGAGTATACAAAGTAGAACCTCTTTGGAATAGTTTAATCTTTAGTAAAATATTATCCTGGCTTGTTTGATTCAAAGTGAATTTTAATCTTAAATATATTAGGATTTGCACAGTTCAGCAATTTTAACATTTTTTAAGCTAGCAACTACCAGCAGAAGTTTAACTGGTTACCTGGGAGGTATCTGAGACCTGCAAGTTTTTTTTTCAAAACCCAATTTTTTGTTAAATCATTCGAAGGCTTAATTGTGTAGTTTACTTGCAAGCACTAAGTAGTTTCAATTAATAGACATTAATGGACTATTTGCATAACTTAATGACTTGTGTGGGTCATGAGCACACAGCAAATACTAACCTCTAATCACCTAGAAATTTCTGGAGCACAAAAGAACTGAAACAAAGCAAGATAATGAGCTGAGCTTTGTTTTCTTCAGTTCATTGATATGAACAATCTAGTATTGGATTTTCATGTAGATTTCCTCAGTCTGAATTTGCATTACACATTTTTATTCTTATCAGTATTAAATGGATATATAATACTCACATGGCTGTAACAATGAGCTTACAGGCTCACTTATTCTCTTTTATAACTCACTATTGTAGTGGAATGAAAAGCAAATATTTTGCTATAATGGTTATGCTAATTGACTTTTAATGTTGTTATATTTTCCAGCTACTCACCAGTAGTCTCAAAAGTTTAATAAAGCTCAAAACATTTAATTTTATTGCCTTGGACTATTGATTATCTGTTTAAAACTAAGAACAATGTGATCTGTTGTCTTTGCCTTGGTGATTGCCTCAATTATCTTGAAGAAATAAGAGATGTGCATGAGGAGAATCTCATGCCATAAAAAATGTCACTTGCATGCATTACTCACGGCCATTGTTCAAAATGCAGAAGCCTTTAATCTCAGACTTGCAAAGGAAAGGAATTTTATTGTTTCACAACCGAACTCAATATTCCCTCAGGCATTACACCACCATTTACATTTCTCTTTCTTGATTTTTATTGCCAACATTAGCTTATTTAAAGGAATGAATAGCATGCTGTCTACTTGGAGACAAATATTAAAATAATACCTCAACAACATTAGGAGATTATTGCAGAGAGTTTATTTCAACCCTAGGTGTTAAATTATTAAGAGAAACCACACCTGTTACAAGGAAATAACAAAAAGAACAAAAAATAATGGAAGGGAACATCCATTCCACCATCAGGAAATATTTTCCAGTTAGCATAATGTGTGTATGAAAGCTTGGAGAGTTGGAAGGCTGAAACAAGGCATTCACAAGAAACAATGTGTGAGTTTCTTAGAAATCATTTATCAAAGTATAACCACACCTCAAAGCAGTTTGTCAGAGTACAGTGTTTCATTACAGTGATCTAAACTTTTCTTGTGTGGAAGTATATTTTCACTGCCTGCTATTTTCACTTTTAGACAGAGCTAGTCACTTCAGTCAAATTTATGCAGCTCCTGTCTTTTTGTGCAGTTAGTTCTTTTGGAAGCTGCCATGGTATTGACTCCGCTGCACCAGTTTTCTTCTTGCAAAGCAGAACGAATTCCTGCTTGTGTGGCAGCACACTAGGATTCTATGACACTGTTCTGTTTCCTAGACTACCCAATGATTAAATAGTTAAATCTTCTTTTGATGGAATTATATGGACAGAAGCTTTAAATTTATCAAGTATGTAGGAACTATATTTGCATTAATTAAAAAATAAGAAATACATACCTCACTGATGAAAAGATTTCTATTGGCATTTTTCTTTGAGAAGAATCCACTAATTCAGGTCTTCAGTCATGGTTCTCCTACAGCACAACAGTTCTTTCAAATGATTTATCCCTCAGGCACTGCAGTTCTGTGTTTATTCTCCAGTTACAAACTTGAAGTTCTGTCTCAAGGCACAGAAAATGATTACATTTTCTCTCGCATACAAAACATTCACAGCAGAAGCCATCATTAGGATTAGCAATTTCATCATTTGTTGTGTCTGTGGTTTTAAGAAGGAATCAGATTTGTATTTCAGATATTACTCTGGGCCTTGCATTACACTACATTTTCTCTCTTGGTCTGGACATTATCATTTCTTACTGTCTCAGCCTCTGGGGATTCAGCTTGGCAGTATTCTTCACTGCTCAGTTTTCCTGCTGAGGCCCAGCAAGATCATGTGTGACTCTCACTAGTCATTACTCATCTCTTCAGTCTGTGTTCCTCTACTTTGGTCTAACCTCTGAAGTTAGTCCAAACAGTCAGTCCAACAGCCACAGCTCTCTCACTCTCAAACTAATGTTTGCCCTTTTTCTTTTTCCTTTGTTCCCAACATGCTGCCTATTACTCACTGCTTGGGACACTTCCATTTCTTTCCTAAAAGTCATGGACTTCTATCAGTTACTCTTAAACAAAACCTTAAAGTCTCCTCATATGCCCACTGAAGTTTCAGTTCTTGACTACCAAAGAGCTTCCTTCACCTTCTCAGTTGTCAAGTCTCTGTCCTAACACAGAGTAGCTATCACTGCTATTAGATTGTCAGTGCTAACATGCATTGCTTTTCTGTAGTCTCAGGGCTGACTGCTTTCTTGTAAATCTTCACTGCAAAAAGAGTTGTGTATTTACCTGGCTTTTGAACAAATGCCAGACTGCATCATTACTACTGAAAAGATTACATGGGTGATGTGCACTTCACAGAAAGAGAGAATGGAAGATACTTTCACAGTTATGAAATCTGCATGGTTCTCTGTTTCAGACAAGCTTAGCTCATGGTTTTCCAGAAGCCTTCTAGGCAATTTCTCGCTTTGCCTTTGGGTCTCCTCACCCCACTAGGTGACTGGTTTTAAATTTCCAAAAGACTGAGAAAGGCAGTAAGTGAAAGACAACAGAAAACTAACCACTGATTATTCCCTTAGATTCAGTTATATCTCATTTTCATGCTATTCATCTTATGTTCCCACTAGAAGGAAAAAATGTCAGGTTCAAACTGAGCAAGATACAGCAATAAGAAATATCTATTCATTTTCTAGAGACTACCATAATAATCATCATCAGAATAAATCACTATCTAGTGTAATTTTTTTAATCTTATAAAATCACAGCGGCATGTTATTGATCTTCTGATCACCCTCAAAAACAACCAACCCAATAACCCCAATTATGAAGAAGAATTAGCAAAACTAAATATCATTCTTCTACCTAAAACTCACTGGTTGCAACACCTTCAAATTTTAACAGGCTGATTAAAATATATCTTCTGGACTTAATGAGCTAGTATCTTCACACAACTGGAAAATGGGGAGGCTTAACAAGCAATACTTACATGTAGAAAGATGAGAAAATGGTGATAGGAGAATAAAGAGATTAATGCAGAATAACCAAACCCTTTTTTTTTCCCCTGAAAGCCAGATCTATTTAAAAAATCAGTTGCCTCACCAAGACATATGAAAAGAAAAAGTGGCAAGCTGCTCCCCTTCTCCCACACTAACATCCACCTCAGAGTGCACAACAGAAGAAACTCTCCTCCCATGGTGAGTCCATTGATCTGCTTCTGACTTATTGGGAGAGTTGAACTGCCTTTCATGCCACTCTAGTCCAAGTTCTTCTTTGCTTAGCTCTCCTTGCTTCACCACCTGCTCCAATTAGATGCTCTGTTTACACCATTTGCTGTGGTCAATGGCTGCAGCTCTGCCAAGAGCTTGTGTTCCCTCTCGAGCACATGCATGAGACTTCCAAATCCAAAGATACCTCTGACAGGTGGGGGGTTCAGATTTCTCAACCTCAGAATTAAGACATGAATGGTGTTAAAGCATGTATTAGCTTTAATTGCACTTGCACAACTTACACAAGGGTAAGGGGGAGAGAGAGAGAGAAAGAGAAGTGTGGGGGGAAGAGGAAAGACACAGGAGAAAGAAGTACCACCATGGCAGTGCTCCAAAAGGGATCAGTGCTCCGAAGGTCCACTTGACAGAGTGGGTTGGTGGATGTCCCAGACATGAAGTCATGCAGGACCCCTTTATAGTCCTCCTTAGAAGAAAACAACAAAGGTGCTTTCCACTTGCGGTGGACAGAAGACAAACAGGTACTTTCCAGCTGTGGTTTTCTGTACCCGCCATGTCTATCTCCATGGTGGGAGGTAGGTGCGAAGCTTGCTTGGTCCCTGCAAGCCATGCTGTCACTTAAGGCCCAGGCACGTTGCTTCTCCAAGT
Source organism: Colaptes auratus (assembly GCA_015227895.2). NCBI lineage: Eukaryota > Metazoa > Chordata > Aves > Piciformes > Picidae > Colaptes > Colaptes auratus. Next base: position 6,522,678 of record CM037633.1, read on the forward strand.
CCAGCAAGACAGCATCCACCTGGGCATCCTGCATCCCTGGGATTGACCTTCACTGTCCAGTCAGTGTTATGCATGCTCAGTAGTGTCATAGGCCCAAGCTCATGCATGGGGTCTGGCCTCATTTCAGGGAGGGTACATAAACAAGAGTCTACAAAAACAGGATGCCTCTCTTGGAACTCAGTTCTTGGAACTCAGTTCAAAACAAGGGTTTCACAGTAAAGCTGTGGTAGGTGGGTGGTGTTGGGACATTCTTGTTTTTCTAAACAGCTCAGTCTCTGACAGATGTCAATTGCTTTCCCTATGTCAGCCAGTGCTGTAGCTCTGTCACAGAAGGCATACGGAATTGCTGCCTGTGAAATGTTTGTCAGATGAGTTTTGCAGCATAGTCATAAATACTTTAAACTAAGAAACCTTTTTCAGTTCTTTGTTGGTTCCTATTTAATCACCTGACAAACCCAGGTCCTGAGAAATCCTCACAGATATTCTGTTATTCCACATTCATTCTTTAAAACATATTCATAGTCCAGTTGAGTATCTTTCTTTCTTTCTTTCCTCGTCCTTTTTCTTTCCAGCTTATATCCTTGCTTCCCTGTACATAGGGTTTATGTATACTTAAAGACAGACCTTAGGTTATGGTACTAATTTACCAGATTAATGAAAATCCTAACATAAACTAAATTGAACTAGTTTAGTCAAGTTAATTTTGCCTTTTAACCAGAGCAAGCTTTTCTTTTCCTGCACAAAGTAACAAAGGATTCACTCCTTAAAGTTTCCAGACTAAGGAAACTCTTGTGTACCAGAGTAATGGTAAGGAAAAAAGGGTTCATAAACAGCCTGTGTTATCCATATAGTTACCTGTACCTGTTAGCAATGACAGATCTCCTTCCACAAGAATTCTCCCATGTTTCTCAGTGTCTTCTTCCTGTCTCTTCCCTCTCACGGGTCTCTCTCAATGTTTCCCAAAGAAAAAGGAAACACCTGCACACATCAGCAGTGACTTAATGAGCATTTGGAGTTTGGTAAGGAAATGCAGACCCTTTACTATCTTCTAGCTCTGGCTTTACTCTTCCTATATGTCATATGGTGCAGCTAAATATAAATTCCAGGTTTTGAAAGATAGTGTCTTGTAAAGCTAGCTCGCCACAAAGAGCCTCCCATCCACACCTGCCTTCCCTATTGCCAATGGTAATTTCTCCCTCTCTGTCAAAGCATAGGGGAGTACTTTGCTCTTAAATCAGATCATGAAGCTAATGAAGAAAATCACTTTCCATTCAAAAAATGCTTTCTGTGCACAAGAAATAGACAAGCCATGAAGAAGCACAGCTCAGAAACAAAGACCAAAAGGATTCGGCAGTGTTGAAGCTGTACTTGGGAGAGATGTTTCTGAGAGATATTCTAACTTCCTTTTGAAGAGTTGAAAGTTTGACTTCCTAGAGTTCAACTTTCCAATAGAAAGCTAGAATTTCCCTCAAAAAGATCTACTTTTTTTGTTGTTAAATGTTTAATTCCCTCCTCAAAATATTGCTTTAACAAAACATTGTTGACCAGCAGCTAAATACATACATTGATGGGGAAAGATTTGGCTTCTAAATTTATCATAGTTTTATTGAAAAACTCCCTGTTCTTTTTCTACTTCTTAAGAACAAAGATATGAAACTATACAGGACTTTATGTCATACCCAGCAGTAAACCTGCTGACATAATTACTCTGAATTGTAGCCCCTCAGGGCATGCACACAATGCACACTTAACCAAGATTTTGGTGCATTATATTGAGTTTCTGACAAAATCTCTTCTGCTGTACACACCTAGGGGCATTCAAATACAATCAGGTGTGGCTGGGATGAGTCATCCTTTACACACCATTGATTAACAGGGTGCAAGCGTGCAAACAAGACAGTCTGCTTGCTCTTCATTAACTTTGTCTCATGACTCACTTACCCAGCCAGATCTCAGCAAATATAAAAATAACTAGAAAACTAGAAAAAATATACTTTTACAGTCTCTTTTTCTGTATCTCTTACTGCTCCAGAAAGAGCATAGACTGAGCTGAAGGACTCTCCCAGGCAACCAGCACCAGAACAAGGGGACACAGTCTCAAGCTGTGCCAGGGGAGGTTTAGACTCGAGGTGAGGAGGAAGTTCTTCACTGAGTGAGTCATTCGTCATTGAATGGCTGCCCAGGGAGGTGGTGAGTCGCCGTCCTTGGAGGTGTTCAAGGGGAGATTGGACTGGCACTTGGTGCCATGGTCTAGTTGTGAGGTCTGTTGGGACAGGTTGGACTTGATGATCCTTGGGGTCTCTTCCAACCTTGGTTATACTGTGATACTGTGATACTGTGACCACCTTTGCTTGCCAGCAGGAGATTCATACACTCCTCTAGAGAACAGAATGCCTAGAAGTCAGCTGCTCCATGGCTAGCTGGTATGCAAACCCTGTCATCAGGAGAAATCTAATCCTGAAGAACAGAGGTCTGCAACAGTGCAAAGTCATATGTACATCTGTATCACTATAATGAATATTGTATTTGGTTTCTATACTGCTGTTTCAGTTTTTATTGAAACCAGCATTATCTGCATTCCATAAAAGAGAATCGTGCCATTTGGACTTCATATTTCAACTTGCCTTAGTGTATTTTGAATTGCAGAATAATTGTCAAGGTTTCCTATAATGTTGGAAGTTGAATTGACCAAGGAGTACTTTTGTAAGCTCTTGTTTCAAACAAATATACAAGTTGTCATGTTGAATCAATTTTATTCAATCTTCATTCTCCCTTTCATTTGCTAAAAGGAAAGGTTTCTCTCTGGAACTTTATTTTCCTCTGATAAACACTTCTGAAGTTCTTATTCTCTCCCACACTCTTTGAATAGCACTAACTCATTTAGCTTTTTTCCTGACATTATCTTTTCCCTGCAGCCCTCACTTAAATGAATATATGTTGCTTTCCCATTTTTCACAATTTCTTAAAGCTCAATTTAACCTTCAGGTTTTGTACATGCACCACTACAGCACATAGGTTAGTCTTTTCATTTTATGTATTTATTTGTTTCTTTATTATTAAGCTCTGAAAAAACCCTAGGCATACAGCAAATAGCATGAGCATCCAGTGGTTAGGTTTCCAATTCCACAATGTATTTCAAAAGATAATACTACAGAGCTGCAGTAGAAAACATCCAAGTAGTTCATTTCTCCTCCACATTCAAAGAGCAAGAGCAGAGAGCCCTCACTTCCCCCAAATTTAGGAATCCACTTTCCTGTGCTTCAGTTCTGCATGTCTTCACATATAACAAAATGAGAGTGCACTCTTTAGCCCTGTGACATTTTGTTAATCCAGGAGAAATAAAGCAGAACACAGATCCTGAAATTGTGGACTTTGGTCCAGAACCATCTCAAAGCATGAATACAGAAGCCCCACTGACAGGTGCAGCCGATCTGCAGTGCATGCACAGCAGGTTTGTAAAGTTGCACTAATTTGCAAATACAAAGTGACTTCACATTATCTGTGCAGTGAGAGCAGGCATAAATAGTACACAGGGGCTCAATTCTTGTCCAGATGACACTGCTTTGGTTACAGAGAACTTCGATAGAGCTAAAGGCTCCCTTCTGGTTAACTGCATTTCCTCAGCCTTCCCGTAACTGAGCTTTAGTCAAGATGCTTTCCTCCCTCTCTCTCTCTCTCTCATCGCAGACATTTTTAGAAGGGACTGCAACTGGATGGCCGAACCGGATGGGCAAAGCTGTGTTATAAGCCTACAGAAAGTACCTAATCTCTTTACTAACTCCAAGCCCAATAGCAGTATCTGAAAAAAAAAAAAAAAAGGTAATAGCTGAGAGCCCATGGAGCTGTCATCTGCAACCATTTCTACCTGTTGACAGCAGGGGTCAATCACACTGAAAGTGTCTTGAGCTTTGGAACAAAATAATTGCACAGTGGGCTAGGTACATGACTGCGTAAGTGAATGGGGTGCTGAATGACTGTTCCTCATCAATTATCCTCCTTTGTGCACTGTAACAAAGACAACTGCCAGCCCGAGTTGCATGAAATCAGTATTTAAAGCCACCTTTGTCTTGTTATTCCTTATTATTGTCTACTCTCAGTTGTAAACCACTGTTTCTGTTCAATATTTTGTGCTGTCTCTCTTCAAGTAATTTTTGCAGTCTTAATTAATTAACCTTTCTCCATTCCCTTCATTTCCTTCCTATGTTTTCTGACAACTCACCACTAGACATGCTGGATATTGGACAGCACAAGTCACTTGAGAAAGGTCCAGCCCATTATTCTAGCAGAACTTTAAAAATCCAGTTTCACACTCAGATATCCTTCAGAGACCACTTTACTGTTTTCATTGCAAAATTTCTCTACAGTGACTTTCTGTCTTCATCAGAATGTTCTTTCTGACAGTCAGAAGACATTTCTTGCTTTTATATATGGGAAAGGAGGAAAGGGAGGAGTCTTCACTTAAAAATTTGTTTCGTCCAGAAGTGATGAAATGTCAGTAGTCTTTCAGACTCTTCTTTGAATAGACTACAAAACACAGAAAAGCAAGGATAAAAACTAAGTGCAAGTACACAGGTGAAGAAGGGTTTTAATGTGGATGGTGCCCATGTCTGTGGGAATAACAGGACATAAGAGACCTGGTGAGGTTTCATGTTACTTCTGCAAGAGGACAAATTCTGCTGTTTCAGTAGTATGTTCACAGATGTAAATGTCTTCAAACTTGTATGTTTTCTAGTTACTCACAGAATCACAGAATGCTAGGGGCTGGAAGGGACCTTGAAAGATCACCTATTCCAGCTGCCCTGCCAGAGCAGGATCACCTATACTAGATCATACAGAATGCATCCAAGTGGGTTTTGAATATCTCCAGAGAGAGAGACTCCACAACCCCCCTGGGCAGCCTGTCCCAGTGTTCTGTCACCCTCACAGTGAATTTTTTTTTCAGCATTTTTACATGGAACTTCCCATGCCTCAACTTCTAGTCATTGCCCCTTGTCCTGTCATTGGGCATCACCAAGGAGAGCCTGACTCCATACTTTGGCACTCGCCCTTTACATATTTATAAACATTAATGAGGTCACCCCTTAGTCTCCTCTTCTCCAAACTAAAGAGACCCAGATCCCTCAGTCTCTCCTTGTAAGGAAGATGTTCCACGCCCTTGGCCTGGGAAAGGTAAAACAATTGGCCAAGTGTGTGTAATATTTTTGCATTAAAATGTTAAAACAAAATCCTAAACATACCTTTCTGCAACTGGATGTATGTACTAGTTGCCCTTCATTTGCATCTTTGTACCTGAGAAGCTCACTGAAGCTCACCGTGAGCCTGCTGCTACCCAGTCCTACTCAACTTTTAACAGAATCTGTATTGCTATTAGGCAACATAAATACATTTCCACAATGATTCATCCTGACAAAGTGTTTATTCCCTACGAGTTAAATCTACTGTAAGAATATTTCCATAGATGAAATAAGTATCATATTTGACCAGAACTTTGGATCAAAGAGACAAGCCTTTCCATCTCCACTGACTTTGGGTCAGGTTATTACAAAGTACTCACACTGAAGGTAAGCACATTATTTGCTTTTACACAGTACACTTTATTTCATAGAAACATGTATGCCACATTTACCTTCCTATATAGGAATGCATGCTTTGCTGATTACTGCATATAAAAATGTAATGCTAATGTATGATGGACACAGTTTGCTCTGTTACTGTCCTAACAAGCCCCCTGACCATGTCAACTCCAATAAGCACCCATTATTTTCCAATGGCAAGTTGGAAACTTGTGTCGTCACATATTGACCTTGGAAAATATCCAAGGGCAAACTGTTGCCAAACACCTTTGTCTGGGAAGTATGTAAACAAGGAGATTCTTAGACATCTAGAAGGCATTGAATTTATTATATCAGTAATCTAAGCATGTTAGCTATTTACATGAATAGCATGAATTTACACATAGTAAAACAGGAATTATCATAGAAGGATATCATTAGGGGAATTTAGGCTCGAGGTGAGGAGAAAGTTCTTCACCGAGAGAGTCGTTCATCTTTGGAATGGGCTGCTCAGGGAGGTGGTGGAGTCACCATCCCTGGAGGTGTTTAAGAGAGGATTGGATGTGGCACTTGGTGCCATGGTCTAGTCACGAGGTCTGTGGTTACAGGTTGGACTCAATGATCTTCGAGGTCTCTTCCAACCTTAGTGATACTGTGATACTGTGAATCACAGAATGGTAGGGGTTGGAAGGGACCTCCAGAGATCAGCAAGTCCAACACCTCCCCCCCCGCCCCCCATCAGTGTAGGATCATCTAGGGCAGGCCACACAGGAATGCATCCAGATGGTCTTTAAAGTCATTATGATTATGTACAATTGATATTTACCTACTGCTACAAATAGATGGCTAAATACATTATATATGCACCATATATCTATTAGGCATAAATGCATGCAAATTAGGAACATATATGTACAGAGATATTTATTATTATTATCAGCATACTTTGGTTAGTGTAATGTTTTATTTATTTGCTTGTCCTCCGTCAGAGTGATAATTGATCAAGCAATTGCATTTAATTGTGGTAATAGAACAGCATTGTGATTTATTCCTCTGGTTTGTTTCACTGCAAAGTAATCATCTTCACTCAGATGTTTAACACCCCCACATTTATCTATTAAAACAGTTTCATGGCCATATTTCATTAATCTCCATAGGCTCTACCACAGCATGGCAATTTCTCTACTTCACAGGGTATTTTCTTAATTGTGATGGTGTTGGTTATTGCCTCTGTAATTTGAGCTTATGCTACTCTACTACTTCTGTTAGATTTGCAGGTAATGTCAATGATTTTATGTCATTTTGTTAAATGCAATATGCCTGAGCATGTCCTCATTTAAAGTGATGTTAATCAGGCATCTCCTTAAGGTTATGATGGCGAATGTTAGGCCCTGGAAGTAAAAAGCTACGAGAGGTGAGAAGTATATCTTGAACTCTCGGGTAAGCATAGTTTGTCTTAGCAGACCTAGAAGAAACAAAACAAAACAATGAAACTAATTTAGTTTAAACTGCAATCAGCTACAAATTCTTCCTTTACAACTTGTATTTACTGGCGCAATAGTCATCTGTTTTCAAATTATCAGAACTGAAAGTTAGATTTCTTCTATTTAAAAAGAAAAACACTGTGCAGTGATAACTGAAGAGTATATTCATAGAAGCTTTTTATTAATTGTTGTATACCTCCTCTGAGAACAGAAGTGCTACTCTTTGGGGATATACTTGTTGTCTGAGTAATACCCCAAAAAAGCGGCAACAGAATTCAAAGAACAAGGAGTTAGAATCTTCTTCCAACAAGATGCAAGATCTTAAAGATGTAAACTATTAGGCAGGACTGAAACCCAGCACCAAAGACCTGATTTTTAACTCATACTGTAGTATTTATCTTGTCAGAGGCTACAGATGTACAAAAATGCTGATTCCCTCCTGCCTGTCCTGTTGCTCTCCAAGGTGTACAGTGCACTTCCTTCAGTGTACGATTTTGCTGCTACTATTAATTCTCAGAGAGCAACAGTTGCTTAAACATTTTCCTACATGTTTTCTTTTGTTTTGTCTTTTTCTACCTATTGAGCTGGTGAAATAATGTATGTTACCTTGAGCTGTACGTATGACTTCCCACACATACTTGTAAAAATATGTTTGTGATAGCGTCTGTATTTATGTAAGCAGCACCAAACCTTGACACGCTAAGAACACCCTACATGCAGGACCTTTTGAACCGTGTCCCCTTGCCAATGATTTTCACTCCTCTGTGTAGGACATGCAGGCATGTTTAGACCTTTAACTGCATTATGCATTACCATATTTTGCAGGCTTTATTTCTAGATGATCTTCATACACTATTTAAAAGTCTTCATTAAATACTTACAGCTTTAAGCCCATTAATGTTTATTACCTAATGTATGCTTAGTACATACTGTATATTATCTACAAGACAGTAACAGAAGTTTAGCTATGTGTGATGCTCTGTATGTGCATGCAAGTGTTATGGCTGTTTTCAGTTTTCAGTTAGGTTGACCTATGTCACAATTATCTGATGTTTACTCTTCAGTTAGCAGTCAGTACATGAATGCTGCATCAGTTTTTTGTTTTTTCATTGCCTGAATTTCAAATGGGATATTTCTTTCAATCCAGTGCTTTCTTACATCCAGTAAGGACTGTGATTTGAATACTGCTAACTTGCTGTCTTCAGAAAGAGGAAAATTACCTTGATACTCCCCCCCCTTTAAAATTAGGAATAAGTTGCTTAAATTTTAAACAATATTTGTTTACCCCTTTAGATAGAGGGGCCTTGAAAAGCCATAACTTGAGAAAGAAAAAGCATAAGTAAGCAAAATTCAATGAATGATTGAATACAGAAGCAACTACATAATTATTAGGGAACGTGTCAGATAATTTTGACAGTGCAGGAATAAAAAACCTGCTGTAGACAAATAAAGCCCTGTCCTTAAAAATCAGACACATTTCTCACACCAGACAGCACAAAAGCCCTGCAAGAGCAGCTATGGAAGAGAAGATGCATGACATCCGTTTATAATGTGGCCTTTCTCCCGCTTAAACAGTGCAACA